>OZ024752.1:48871564-48874064 GCA_964016885.1 Eledone cirrhosa | reverse complement strand
GTTTATGTATATATATAATATATATATATACAGGGAAATTAGACAGTAGAAGTCGCACTGATAGACACATTTTTCAAATGCGAGAGGGCGCTATAGAAGTGGTGGATAGCTTCCGGTACCTAGGAGATCAGATTAGCATGGGAGGAGGGTGTTCCGAGGCCATAGTATCTAGAATAAAGACGGGTTGGAGGAAGTTTAGGGAGCTGCTTCCTCTGTTGATGAAGAAGGGTTTCTCCCTGCGTACGAAAGGCCGGTTGTATGATGCCTGTGTGAGGAGCGCGATGCTGCATGGTAGTGAGACATGGGCAGCTACCGCAGAGGATATGCTCCGTTGGATGTGCAGTGTAAATGTGCGTGAACGACCCAGCATAAATGTGTTGAGAGAGAAACTGTGTCTGAGAGGGATAGAATGTAGTGTACGGGAGAGGAGACTGAGGTGGTATGGACATGTGGTGCGCATGGAGGATGACCGATGGGTGAAGAAGTGCCAGGAAATGCCAGTTGAAGGAAGACGTGGTAGAGGTAGACCACGGGGGACATGGGCGGAGGTGGTGAGAACAGACCTCAGATCATTGAAGCTCACGGTGGAGATGACGAGGGACCGTGACGAGTGGAGAGATGCTGTGCTGAATAAGACCCGTCCCACCCTTGCATGCAGGGAAAAGCGGACGTAAAATGATGATGATGATGATGATGATGATATATATATATATATATATATATATATTTATATATCTTTATATATATATATAAATATATATTTATATAGGTTTATATATATATAAATATATATTTATATAGGTTTATATATATATATATATTTATATATGTTTATATATATTTAAATATGTATTATATATATATTATATATATATTATCTATGTATTATATATAGATTGACTTTGTTAGTTTCAGAAGATCCCGTTAAGGGTGAAAGCACCGATTCTTTGCTTAAACTTTAATCTGTTATTTTAATAAATATTTGCTCTACGGTTCTTATATATTTGATATATATTTATCCTTATCGAGCCCTCTTTGGATTTTTGTCTTCAAATTTATTATTATTACTATATATATATATATTTAAGTATATGTATATATATATTCCCTAAATATGGGCAAGTGTTGATGCATACATCTAGTTTAGCAGTACCTTTCCTTCCCATCCTGCTTCCATACAACACCCACATCCTAAAACTGCATCCATGCTCTAACACCCCACCCTTCACCAGATAAGTGTTCGTGTGTATGATAATGAAATTATTGTGTACAGTGTTCAGGTGCACTACAACTCATCAAAGGTGCATGTATAGTACATAGAATAATGTACAAATGTCAGGAAAATGAACAGTGTATGAGTCATATATAATAAATAATAATGTAATTATTGTGTACAGTGCTCAGGTGCACTACAGCTCATCAAAGGTGCATGTATAGTACATAGAATAATGTACAAATGTCAGGAAAATGAACAGTGTATGAGTCATATATAATAAATAATAATGTAATTATTGTGTACAGTGCTCAGGTGCACTACAGCTCATCAAAGGTGCATGTATAGTACATAGAATAATGTACAAATGTCAGGAAAATGAACAGTGTATGAGTCATATATAATAAATAATAATGTAATTATTGTGTACAGTGCTCAGGTGCACTACAGCTCATCAAAGGTGCATGTATAGTACATAGAATAATGTACAAATGTCAGGAAAATGAACAGTGTATGAGTCATATATAATAAATAATAATGTAATTATTGTGTACAGTGCTCAGGTGCACTACAGCTCATCAAAGGTGCATGTATAGTACATAGAATAATGTACAAATGTCAGGAAAATGAACAGTGTATGAGTCATATATAATAAATAATAATGTAATTATTGTGTACAGTGCTCAGGTGCACTACAGCTCATCAAAGGTGCATGTATAGTACATAGAATAATGTACAAATGTCAGGAAAATGAACAGTGTATGAGTCATATATAATAAATAATAATGTAATTATTGTGTACAGTGCTCAGGTGCACTACAGCTCATCAAAGGTGCATGTATAGTACATAGAATAATGTACAAATGTCAGGAAAATGAACAGTGTATGAGTCATATATAATAAATAATAATGTAATTATTGTGTACAGTGCTCAGGTGCACTACAGCTCATCAAAGGTGCATGTATAGTACATAGAATAATGTTCAAATGTCAGGAAAATGAACAGATCTAAACAATTTTGATATGTGTTGTGTGAGCATGGTCCTTTTCATTTGTCTTTTACTGCAGCATATGCAGAAAGGAATCTAAGTCCATGGTGGGGCTAAAAAGTCATGTTTGTGCCACCTATGTTTGAGAAAAAGGTCAAGGGATGGCAATTTCTTGAAACTGAGAAGCAGCAGTTGCACATGTATATATATATATATATATATATATATATATATATATATGTGTGTGTATATATATATATCATCCTCATTTTAACGTTTTCTTTTCCTGTACGCAAAC
>OZ024752.1:48851564-48861564 GCA_964016885.1 Eledone cirrhosa | reverse complement strand
AAGGTTGTATTGATTGCAGAGGATGTACAAGAGCTGGAAAGAAATGAGGTGTGCATGTGTGTGTGTGTGGGGGGGTTTCATTGGAATTGTAATGTTTGTGTCAATGAACTGTGAAGGATATGTGATGAGGGAAAAGAGGTGCCCAAATATCTAAGCAGAGGAAGGAAGAAGGAATCTGCAGTAGAAGAGCAAAGCAAACACATGAAATAATGTTGAAGATTGATCTCAGGAGTTTAACCCTTTGGCATTTAAACCGGCCATATCCGGTCAGAAGCCTCTCACCTCATTTCTATTCAAACTGGCTGTAACTGGCTGCTCATACTTATGTTAAAGTATTGTTCTTGAAATAAATAATATCAAAATCTCGATTTGATATTATGTGAGATAATTATGGGATATAAAGTGTTTACTGTGAAAATACAACAGTAGACATAGAGTAATGTGAATGCTAAAGGGTTAAACATCACAATGTATTGTGACAAGTGGTAAGATACTGTAGAAAAGACTTGGCCAAACCATGCAAACTTGCAGGAATGGATATAAAATGATGACATTCTAACTCTTGTGATACGAAACTACCTGGAACCAGTTCTGGCTTTATGATACAAAGCTATTTATTTTAACAGTTATATTTATCTAATATATATATATTCTCCACTCATGAGAATTTCAAAACCACACCATCTAATTGTAACATGTTGATTAGTTGCCTCGGCTTATAAATGGGGCCAGCTTATATAAAAACCTTCCATCTCAATTTTATGTAAGAACAGCTGTTAAGTTCCAGACACCAGCATAATTATAAAACACTTACTTTATGAATTCTCGCCTAATTTTCAGTTATTTTCAAAGTTATTTGGAAATGATAGGCTGTGTCTTTTATTAGAAATATGGTAACAAAAGAGTTAAAGAATAAGTAAAATAAATGAAATGCTATTTATGATAAATTCTCTAAAGGAAGGAACCACAGAATATAATGTTTGAATTTATTGGCATTTTTCTCAATATTTATAGCGACAAACAAAGCTAATCTATAATTTTTAATGTGAGACAAATGTGAAATAAATTGGATAATTGACAAGTCATTCTTTAGTTTACTGCCTTGAGTTCAAATCCTTCAAAGACTGAATTAGCTTTCAAATACCGCAGAGAATTAGAAAGATAAATAATAGGCAGAAATAATATGCAATGAATAACTTAACTATATCAAGGGTATTTAAATTTCTAGGTCATTTATAAGTAATGTTAGTGGGTTTTTCTCATTGTTCCATCACAGTCAATATTTACTTCATGTATTTAGAAGTAACTGTATAGATATATGATATATATGTCTACAGATGTATGTATATAGATATATATTTCTATGTGTATATATCTATCAATCAATTAATTTATATATTATATATATATATATATATATGTGTGTGTGTGAGTGTATGTGTATACTTCATGTATTTAAAAGTAACTGTATAGATAAATGATATATATGTCTAAAGATGTATGTATATAGATATATATTTCTATATGTATATATCTATCAATCAATAAAGCTATACATTATATATATATATATGTGTGTGTATATATTTATATACTAAAAGGCAGCACCTCCCTCTCTACCCTCACATCCCTCTTGTAGAGGAACTTGAAGAAGTTGATGAGGGCTTGGCCAGAGAGGATGATTCCTGTCCTCAATCTTTTTAGACACAAGGTCAGCAATTACCCCAGTGCATTACTGGTACTTCATTTTATTGAGTTATAATAATAATTGTTTCTATTTTAGGCACAAGGCCAGCAATTTTGGGGAGGAGGGGAAAGTTGATTAAATCAACCCCAGTGTGTTACTGGTACTTTATTTTATTGACTCCGTAAAGATGAAAGACAAAGTTAACCTCGGTGAGATTTGAACTCAGAACATAAAGGGCCATAACTCTATGCTGCTAAGCATGGTGTCTGATGCTCTATCGATACTGCTAAACGACTAATAATAATAATAATAATAATAATAATTGTTTCTACTTTTGGCACAAGGCCAGCAATTACCCAAGTGCATTACTGGTATTTTATTTTATCTTTATCGACCCCGTAAGGATGAAAGGCAAAGTTAACTTCGGCGAGATTTGAACCGAGAACCTAAAGGGCCATAACTCTATGCTGCAATGCACAATAATTGATGCATGTATCTGGACACTATTGGTAGTGGATTGGCAGTACTGGTAGAGGGTCGGGTGCCATGCTTTGATGCATAGAGTTATGGCCCTTGCCATTCTGAGCTCAAATCCCGCCGAGGTTAACTTTGCCTTTCATCCTTACGGGGTCGATAAAATAAAGTACCAGTAATGCACTGGGTAATTGCTGGCCTTGTGCCTAAAGTAGAAACAATTATTATTATTATTAGGGCGGTGGTTTAGCAGTATCGATATAGCGTCAGACACCATGCTTAGCAGCATAGAGTTATGGCCCTTTATGTTCTGAGTTCAAATCTCACCGAGGTTAACTTTGTCTTTCATCCTTACGGAGTCAATAAAATAAAGTACCAGTAACACACTGGGTTGATTTAATCAACTTTCCCCTCCCCAAAATTGCTGGCCTTGTGCCTATAGTAGAAATCATGTACTGGGTAATTGCTGGCCTTGTGCCAAAAGTAGAAACAACTATTGGTAAAAACATAGTAGATATTTTCAGTTAGATTAACTGAGACAAGTTAGAGTGGTATGTCTTCTTCCCCCCATGGTGATAGCCATTGTCATAGTTATGGTGACAATGACAGTAGCAATGACTTTAGCTGGACATCAGTTAGGATATTAACTGAATGACTAAAGAATATTGTTTCATAAGCCATCATCCAAGGAATATGCAAATTAATGAATTCATTCACCTGTTTTTGCATGAGATCTGTAATGAAATCAGTGTTGAGAGAAGAAAGCAGATAAGACATTTAATCTTTAAGTAGTTTCTCTACCATTGGTTCTTCAAAGGTTTATAGTGTGTATTTCTATCTGTCAGCTGATCTTTGGTAGAGATATCGATACTAGAAGCCATACTAATGTCTGTTTTCCTGGACATCAATGAAGTCACTACAATCTGAAATTTTAAACTCTTTTATGGCCATGGATTGGCAGTATCGGTAGAGGGTCGGACGCCATGCTTTGCAGCATAGAGTTACGGCCCTTTATGGTCTGAGTTCAAATCTCGCCGAGGTTAACTTTGCCTTTCATCCTTATGGGGGTCGATAAAATAAAGTACCAGTAATACACTGGGATGATTGCTGGCCTTGTGCCAAAAGTAGAAACAATTATCTTTAAAATACCAGGCATTCACTATTGACGCTCTACCGATGCTGCCAATGATAATAATTGTTTCTACTTTTGGCACAAGGCCAGCAATTATCCCCAGTGCATTACTGGTACTTTATTTTATCGACCCCCGTAGGGATGAAGAGCAAAGTTGTCAATTAAATCCACCCCAGTGCATTACTGGTATTTTATTTTATGGGCTCTGGAAGGATGAAAAGCAACATTGAACTCAACAGAATTTAAAATAATAATAATAATAATAATAATTCCAATTTCAATAATAATGTTTTCTTTATTAACCACAAGGGTTTACATAAAGTAGACATTAAGGACAGTACAGGACAATACAAATGGGCATTTCTGCGTGTAAAAAAAACAGAGGATGAAATAAAATAACAAAGAAAAATTCCCCAATAGGGGGGGAGACTTCCGAGGGACATTTGTGGAGAAAGCCCATTAAAAGACCACAGTGACCCTGACCACCAGGGCAAGTGCCCTCTCCCAGTTTTACACCCTTAATTTACAGACACATACTCCAATTTCAATAATAATAATAACAAAAAAAACAAATGTAATTGAATGGTTAGAGTATAAATATAATTTAGAGATTGTATATGATTATATATATATATATATACACAAATTTACGTATTTATTTCTATATTTATATACTCACACACACTTGCATATATACATATATTTACTCACACACACACATACATACACATAACTTCCCATATATATATACACACACACACATTATGTATGCATAAGAATATATGCATACATTGACACATATACACATATTGATATTTGCATATCAAATATATATGAACGTACGTACATATATACATACATATATACATACATATATACATACATACATGTGTACAGACATACAAATGTACGTACATAGATACATACATACATACATATGAATGTAGGTACATACATACAAAAATATATATAAACATACATAAATACATACATACATATGAATGTACATACATACATAAATTCATACGAATGTATATACATATATACATACATACATATATGAACGTACGTACATAAATACATACATACATAAATACATACATACATACATAAATACATACATACATACATATACACATCCATACATAAATACATACATACATACATACATCCATACATACATACATACATAAATACATCCATACATAAATACATACATACATACATACATACATACATACATACATACATACATACATAAATACATACATAAATACATACATACATAAATACATACATACATAAATACATCCATACATAAATACATACATACATACATACATAAATACATAAATACATACATACATAAATACATACATACATACATACATACATACATACATACATCCATACTCATACATAAATACATACATACATACATACATACATACATACATACATACATACATACATACATACATCCATACATAAATACATCCATACATAAATACATACATACATACATACATGCATACATACATACATACATACATACATACATCCATACATAAATACATACATACATACATACATACATACATAAATACATCCATACATAAATACATACATACATACATACATACATACATATTACATAATGACAACAATTATAAAAAATAAAAAAAAACATAACAAACTATCACTAAACAACAAAACAACAACAAGAACAATAACAACAACAACAACAACAACAGCAATAACAATAACAATAACAATAGCCAGGAAGAAATGATGAGATGGTAAAAGAGATAAACCCAATTATGTTATATTTATTCCTTAATGGAGCCCATCTCGAAATATGTTCTACACCAGACTGATAAACTTGTAAATATGAACCAAAAATCAATGGTGGGGGGTAAGAGGTGGAGGGTGATGGGAGGGGGTGTTGTGGTGGTGGTGGTGTTGGTGGTGGTGGTGTTGTGGTTGTGTTGGTGGTGGTGGTGATGGTGTTTGTGGTGATGGGGGTGGTGGTGGTGATGGTCGTGGTGGTGTTGTGGTTGTGTTGGTGGTGGTGGTGATGGTGTTGTGGTGATGGGGGTGGGGGGTGGGGGGGTTGTAGTGGTGGTGATGGTGTTGGTGCTTTGTTGGTGGTAGTGGTGGTCGTGTTGGTTTTGGTGGTTGTGGTGGTAGTAGTGGTGGTGGTGGTGTTGTGGTGATGGGGGTAGGGGTGGTGATGGTGATGGTGGTGGTTGTAGTGGTTGGTGATGGTGGTGCTATGCTGGTGGTGGTGCGTGGTGGTGGTGGTGTTGGTTTTGGTGGTTGTGGTGGTAGTAGTGGTGGTGGTGTGTTGTTGGTGGTTGTGGTGGTGGTGTTGTGGTGATGGGGGTAGGGGTGGTGATGGTGATGGTGGTGGTTGTAGTGGTGGTGATGGTGATGATGGTGGTTGTAGTGGTGGTGATGGTAGTGGTGGTGGTGGTGTTGTTTTGATGGTTGTGGTGGTAGTAGTGGTGGTGGTGGTGGTGGTGGTTGTGGTTTTGATGGTGGCGGTGGTGGTGGTTGTGGTTTTGATGGTGTGTGGTGGTGGTGGTGGTCGTGCTTTGACGGTAGTGGTGTTGGCAGTGGTGGTGGTGATGGCAGTTGTGGTTTTGGTGGTTGGGGTGGTTATGGTGGTAGTGGTGGTGGTGATTGTGGTGGTTATGGTTGTGGTAGTGGTGATGGTAGTAGTGGTGGTGGTGGTGGTAGGGAATGAAGAGAGGTGATAGAAACTAGAAAAATAAAGATACATAGAAAATTAAACACACAAAAACAAAAACTGTTCAATTGGGGAATATAAAAATATTGTTGTTATTTTCTATTTTGATTTATTCTTGTTTTTTTTTTTTAGGGAGTGGGGGGGGGGGGTGTTTGTGCCCCCCCCCCCATCACCCCTACCTCTCAAAAAAATGTTTGTTCTTTTATTTTTTATGGGTGGTCCTCTCCCCCCAGCCCTTAATTCTAAATATATATATTTTCTCAAAACTTTGGCATTAAATATAAACAAAAACTATTTTAATCAAACCTTCTTTTAGTTATTTGTACAATATATATATTTCACTTTCTTGATCATCATTATTATTATGACACTATGCTTTAAAGTATAGAGTTGTGGCCCTTAACGTTCTGAATTCAAATCCCGCCGAGGTTAACTTTGCATTTCATCCTTACGAGGTCGATAAAATAAAGTACCAGCAATGTACTGAGGTAATTGCTGGCCTTGTGCCAAAAGTAGAAACAATTATTGGAGATTGGCAGTATTGGTAGAGCGTCGGACAACATGCTTTACAGTATAGAGTTATGGCCCTTAACGTTCTGAGTTCAAATCTCGCCGAGGTCAACTTTGCCTTTCATCCTTTCGAGGTCGATAAAAAAGTACCAGTCAAGTACTGGGTCGATTCTTCCTCTCTCTGAAGAAATCTGCTGTACACATGTCAGGAGAGAGATGGGCTCCGCCATCTTAAAAATGCCAAGAAATGCTGTATGTCAATACAGTGCCCCTGTGACTCTCTCAGAAGTTATGGGACCATATATACATACATATGGTAGGCAGTGAAGGCACATGGCTTAGGGGGTTAGAGCATTGGGCTTGCAATCGAAAGGTTGTGAGGCAATTCTCAGACCGGGTGATGTGTTGTTTCCTTGAGCAAGACACTTTATTTCACATTGCTTCAGTTTACTCAGCTGTAGAAATGAGATGATAGGGACTGGGGTCCCTATCATTCCACTGTAAAGTGGTCGTGGAGGTGCCATGGCAAAAAAGCACCCAGCACTCACTGTAAATGAGGTTGGTGTTAGGAAGGGCATCCAGCTGTAGAAATCAAGCCAGAATCAGTTCCCGTATGAGCAAGACAAGGTCAGCCGACCGGACACTGTCCACAACAGGACAACCCATCTAACCCATGCTAGCGTGGACATAAAACGGTGATGATGATGGTAGCTATGGTGAAAGAGATTGTATTGTGGATAAGATTGGAAGGATTAAAGATAGATTTATTCCATTTAGTCATAACCCTTTCATTGGATCCTTCATACATATCAAATGAGATAGGCTGGTCTTGATTAAATTGCCACAGATCTATAATTATAGATCAGTTCTCAATCAGAACTGACCTGGGGCTAAACAACTAAATCCAGATGACTCGTGTTATAGTTTAACTTATCATCATTACATTTGTCATTGTTCAACATCATCACCAGTATCAATGCCTCCAGCCATCAACATCATCATCATCAGTAGCAGCACCACCACCTCCCCCACCTTATGTCATCATCATCATCATCAACAGTAGAAACCATATTTTCTATCATAAACTTCAAGCCATTTATTCATATTTAAACACACATACACACACGCACATATATATATATATATATAGACATATTTTAATGTATAGATTGTGTGCTTATATATATATATATATATATATTGTATATATACACACGCACTCTCATACACACACATATATATATATAGAATATATATATATATACATCTAAACACTCACACACACACATATACATATATATATAGACACTTACACATCCTTTAACTCACAAAACATATATATATATATATATGTATACTATGTATCTACATACATACACACACATCCACACATATCCACACATACATACATATATATATGTATATACATACATACACACACACCCATACATACATACATACATACATATATATATAAATTAATAAAAACAATGAATTGGATTGGACACTACCGCATATTTTGGTAGATTTAGTCTACATACATACATATATATATATATAAATATTGACATACCCTTAAAGAATGCGACCATTTCTGTTGGAAGCTCCCGGATAGTATCGGGAGCTTCCAACAGAAATGGTCGCATTCTTTAAGGGTATGTCAATATTTAATTTATAAAACTGATCTATATTATATTTTATCTGATGAAAGCACACCATAATTTAACTTGTGTCCTTGAAATATGTATAATGAAATAAATATGGTTTTTATAAATATAGTTTCCATTTATTAATATATCGTATTTTTTACTCAATAAATTTGTTGAGTGCTTTATATCAGTTATAAAAATATTTGCTTGTTGTATCCAACAATTTAAATAGAACTTCTACATTTATATATATATATTATATATATATATATATAATGAAAAATTGAACAGGGACAGAACAGAGAGGCAGTACGATAAATGTTTATTAAATTCACGCTCAGGAGAGTGGGGGGTAGGTTAAATTATGGTGTGCTTTCATCAGATAAAATATAATATAGATCAGTTTTATAAATAAATATTGACATACCCTTAAAGAATGCGATATATATATATATATGTTTGTGAGTTAAAGGATGTGTAAGTGTCTATATATATGTATATGAGTGTCTATATATATATATACATACACACACACACTTACATACACATATGTACATATAGAATTGCTACCCCCCCTCACCCTCATCAGCACCCATATCCCCCAACCACTTGTCCCATCTAGCGATGATAAGCTTCATTGATTTAATACATAAGAAGTACTACCTGTCTTTAGCTGTGTTGTAGCTCTAAGCTATTTCAACATCTTACATCAAGTGATCTGTTTTAGGTTAGAGATATTTCAGGGATTAAAACCTGAGAGAAGGGGGGGGGTTAGAGGTGGTGGTGGTGGTGGTAGTGTTGGTGCAGGTGTTGTTGTTGTTGTGGTAGGTGTGGTTGGTGGTGATGGTGGTGGTGGTGGTGAGGTGGTGTTGGTGGTAGTGTTGGTGGAGGTGGTGTTGTTGTTGGTGGTGGTGCTGGTGGAGATGGTTTTGGTGGTGGTGGAGGTGTGGTGCAGGTGTTGCTTGTAGTGTTGGTGGTGGAGATGTTTTGTTGTAGTGTTGGTGTGGAGTGGTGGTGGAGATGTTGTTGTTGGTAGTGTTGGTGGAGGTGTTGGTGGTGTTGTTGTTGGTGGTGGTGGTGTGGTGGAGATGGTGTTGTTGTTGGTAATGTTGTGGTGGTGGTGGAGATGGTGTTGTTGTTGTTGTGGTGGTGTGGTGGAGATGGTGTTGTTGTGGTGGTGGTGGTGTTGTTGTTGTTGTTGTTGTTGGTGTGGTGGAGATGGTGTTGTTGTTGTTGGTGGAGGTGGAGGTGTTGTTGTTGTTGTTGGTGCTGGTGGTGGTGTTGGTGGTGTTGTTATTGGTAGTGGTGGTGGTGGAGATGGTGTTGTTGTTGTTGGTGGTGGTGGTGGTGGAGATGGTGTTGTTGTTGGTGTGATGGTGGTGGAGATGGTGTTGTTGTTGTTGGTGGTGGTGGTGGTGGAGTTGGTGGTGTTGTTATTGGTAGTGGTGGTGGTGGAGATGGTGTTGTTGTTGTTGGTGGTGGTGGTGGGTGGAGATGGTGTTGTTGTTGGTGGTGATGGTTGGTGGAGATGGTGTTGTTGTTGTTGGTGGTGGTGGTGGTGGAGTTGGTGGTGTTGTTATTGGTAGTGGTGGTGGTGGAGATGGTGTTGTTGTTGTTGGTGGTGGTGGTGGTGGAGATGGTGTTGTTGTTGGTGGTGATGGTGGTGGAGATGGTGTTGTTGGTGGTGGTGTTGGTGGTGGGTGGAGATGGTGGTGTTGGTTGTGGTGGTGGTGGTGGAGATGGTGGTGTTGTTGTTGGAGGTGGTGTTTTTTTTTATTGTTGTTGTTCTTGCCATG
>OZ024752.1:48822788-48837788 GCA_964016885.1 Eledone cirrhosa | reverse complement strand
GCGTGTGTTTCTTATTGGCAACATGACCCTCCCAAAGCATAACAATATTTATATATATATATATATATATATATCAGTGAAACTGAGTCACCCTATGCTTTTGTGGCTCTCCAGAATTGATGTTTATTTTATAGATTGGCTTGGAAGGATCGAAGATTCTTTCTATCATGTGCAACTTGTCAATCCCATATTATTATTATTATTATTATTATTATTATTATTAGTAGTAGTAGTAGTAGTATTACTATTGCCATCATCATCATCATCATCATGCAGTATCTCGTGTTCAAATGGAGGGGGTAATCACAGTAAGGAAGGTACTTAATATATAGAAATGGCTTCTACAGGACTAGAACTATTCCCTTCCATTCCAAGGAAATCATCAGGAAAGCTCCACGGTTCTAGTTCTGTAGAAGCATGACATTATCGGTAGAGGGCCGGACGCCATGCTTTGCAGCATAGAGTTACGGCCCTTGCTATTCTGAGTTCAAATCCCGCCGAGGTGAACTTTGCCTTTCACCCTTACGGGGGTCGATAAAATAAAGTACCAGTAATGTACTGGGGTAATTGCTGGCCTTGTGCCAAAAGTAGAAACAATTATTTTGGGGCTCCATTGGTACTAAC
Organism: Eledone cirrhosa; assembly: GCA_964016885.1. Lineage (NCBI taxonomy): Eukaryota > Metazoa > Mollusca > Cephalopoda > Octopoda > Eledonidae > Eledone > Eledone cirrhosa. The sequence continues at coordinate 48,837,164 of OZ024752.1, read as the reverse complement.
AACAATTGTTCCGGTTGTTTGATCAATAGGGCAGCCATTTTGTGAAATTGACATGCAAATGTCTTAGCATTGCACAAACATGTGTTCTTAGGGAGATTCAGCATAATATAGTGTCTCCTCTGACAATACTGGTTCTTTAGATTACAGGTAGAACTCATTTTTAAATGTTAATTTCACATCAGTCCACTCAGCTGGCAAAAATGAGTTTTACCTGTAATTCCAAGATATGCTGAATCTCCCTGAGAACTGCATTAAGGTTGCACAGGTCTGTGCAAGACTGGATTTTTAAATTATTGGTACAACTCATTTTTGTCAGCTGAGTGAATTGATATGAAATTAACATTTAGTTCTCAGGGAGATTCAGCATACTGTAGTACCTGGGTCTGACAAGAATGGATCTTTGAATTAAAGATACAATTCATTTTTGTCAGCTGAGTGAATTGATGTGAAATTAACATTTAGTTCTCAGGGAGATTCAGCATACTGTAGTGCCTGGGTCTGACAAGAATCGATCTTTGAATTAAAAATAAAATTCATTTTTGTCAGCTGAGTGAATTGATGTGAAATTAACATTTAGTTCTCAGGGAGATTCAGCATACTGTAGTGCCTGGGTCTGACAAGAATCGATCTTTGAATTAAAGATACAATTCATTTTTGTCAGCTGAGTGAATTGATGTGAAATTAACATTTAGTTCTCAGGGAGATTCAGCATACTGTAGTGCCTGGGTCTGACAAGAATCGATCTTTGAATTAAAGGTATAACTCATTTTTGCCAGCTGATAGGACTGAACCAATGTAAAATAGAGTGTCTTGCTCAAGGATGCATTGCACCACTAGGAATCAAACTCACATCCTTACATTTGGGAGCTTAAACCCTCCCTTAACCATTATGACACATACCCCCATAGACAGCTTAATACTGCACCACATAGAACAAGACCAAGGTTTATCTCCCTTAGTGACATGTGTTCTACTCACTAAACAAGATAAGCTAAACTAATCTTTTAAAAGCTTTAGTATCTACGATATCTTTGATCTTCTTTGTGTTGCCTTATTAATATCAGCTTAATATTTTGATTTTCTTGTAAATAAGGTACTAGCTTCCTAAGCTGGAGATTGTTAGTTCATATCCTGGCAGACTTGTTAGTGTTGGAGGAGGCCTTGCCAAATATATTCTGACTCTTCCTACTTTCACTTTTACATTCAATCCCCTCATAGTCAACTTTGCTTTTCATCCCCCTTTGTGCTTGACAGATACAATACCAGTCTGGTACTAGGACTGATTACTGTCTCCCTCCCTCACTTTGCTTCCTTCCTGCTCTCTTTGCCTCTCTCTCTTTCTCTCACTCTGCCTCTCTCTCTCTGTCACTCTCTCTCTCACTTTGCTTTTCTCTCTCTGTCTCTCTGTCTCTCTCTCTCTCTCTCTCTCTCTCTCTCTCTCTCTCTTTGCTTTTCTCTCTCTGTCTCTCTCTCTCTCAATCTCTCACTTTGCTTTTCTCTTTCTGTCTCTCTCTCTCTCTCAATCTCTCACTTTGCTTTTCTCTCTCTGTTTCTCTCTCTCTCTCTCGCTCAGCAGAAAAGGAGATAGTAAGATGATATAAAGGAATAGACATGAAGGAGTTTGGCAGAATATACAGCAATGGCAAGAGACAGGGAAAAAATGGAGAGTGCTCTGTTTATAAGTCCATGACACCTGACCCTCAGATATCAGGATGGGATGAGGCCAAAAAAAAAAAAAAAAAAAAAAAAAAAAAAGTAAACTGCAGGTTTGAAAAACATTGTAATCTGCAAGTTTTGTAACACAAGCCAATATGAAATCCTTATTGAAATGATGTTCATATTGAATCTGGAGATAGATTCTAGTCTGCACTTTTAGAAAAAGGTCTTGCTCCATAAGTGGAAACTATTCTATTGGACAAAACTAAATTGACATTGAACATAGCAATTGTCAATACTGTGATGTATAAAATAAACAAACAGTCACTGGAGTAATTTTGCCCTTTACCCTTTCATTACATTTATTGAGATGAGTCAGATATATTGCTTATGAAATTGGCACATATATATATATAAATATCTATACATAGGTCTGTGTGTGTGTGTATATATATATATATATATATATATATATATATATATATATATATATATATATATATTATAGTAAGTAAAGGCCAAGTTTGCTCTCATTCAGTTATTCTGCAAGCTGAGAAGAATCTCTGAGGAGTGATGGAAAAAGCAGATGAAAATATACACATGTATGTGTGTTTATTTATATATATATATATATATATATATTTATAATGATAGATAAATAAAAATGAAGCCAAAATCTATGTATGTATAGATGTGTAGGTAGATAAATAGATGTATATATATATATATTTATATATATACATGTATACATTTAATTGCATATATATATATATATATATATTTCGACATAAATCGTCCTTTATATATATATGTATATATATATATATATATATATATATATATATATATATATATATATATATATATATATATATATATATATATATGTGTGTGTGTGTATATATATGTGTGTGTGTGTATATATATATGTATGTAGGTATGTATATTTATATATTAGGGTAAATAAACAAGGCCGAGAAAATTAAGGCTAATGTGAAAAAGCTTTTAAGCTAAAGTTGATTAGATAAAAGATAATACATAGGTAAATATAAATAAATAGATTAATTCAGAAAGAATATATACACGCACACTTATATATATATATAGTGTATACATCATATTTATATCTGTATATATTATATGATCATATGTATATATATATATATATACATACACACACATATATATATATATATGATCATATAATATATACATATATATATATGATGCATACACTACACACACACTTATATATATATATGATCATATAATATATACATATATATATATATGATGCATACACTATACACACACACACTTATATATATATATGATCATATATTATATATACATATAATCATATAATATATACATAAGTACATATAGACATGACACAATGGCAGTTGCTATGGTTTCTATTGGTGGTCAGCCAAGAATTTTTATCATTTGGCTTACATATATAGATATATAAATATAGGATTAAGTTGTCTATTTGTCATTCTAAGCATCTCTATGCAAAAGTTGTTACTACTGGTAATTCTTAACATTCTGTATCACAGGGAATTGAATTCAAGTGTCTTTACCATTGCCTTAACCTTTTAACATTTAAACCAGTCATATCCAGCCAGAATTCTCTCATGCATTTCTGTTCAAACCAGCCATAATTTGTAATCATGAGGTCTCTGGTTTGATCCCACATCATAGTATCTCAGACAAGTGTCTTTACCATTGCCTTAACTCTTTTTTACCATTTAAACCGGCTGTATCTGGTCAGAATTCTCTCACCTCTTTCTGTTTAAACCGGCCGTATCTGGTCAGAATTCTCTCGCCTCTTTCTGTTTAAACTGGCCGGATCTGGTCAGAATTCTCTCACCTCTTTCTGTTTAAACCGGCCGTATCTGGTCAGAATTCTCTCGCCTCTTTCTGTTTAAACTGGCTGGATCTGGTCAGAATTCTCTCACCTCTTTCTGTTTAAACTGGCCGTAGCTGGCCAAAATTATCTCACCTCTTTCTGTTTAAACTGGCCGGATCTGGTCAGAATTCTCTCACCTCTTTCTGTTTAAACTGGCCGTAGCTGGCCAAAATTATCTCACCTCTTTCTGTTTAAACCGGCTGTATCTGGTCAGAATTCTCTCGCCTCTTTCTGTTTAAACTGGCTGGATCTGGTCAGAATTCTCTCACCTCTTTCTGTTTAAACTGGCCGTAGCTGGCCAAAATTATCTCACCTCTTTCTGTTTAAACTGGCCGGATCTGGTCAGAATTCTCTCACCTCTTTCTGTTTAAACTGGCCGTAGCTGGCCAAAATTATCTCACCTCTTTCTGTTTAAACTGGCTGTATCTGGTCAGAATTCTCTCATCCATTTCTGTTTAAACCAGCCATAACTAGCCTCTCATACTTATGTTAAGGTATTGTTCTAAAAAGGAATAATATCAAAGTCTCGTAGATTCGATATTGTGTGAGATAATTATGTCAGATGAAGTGTTTACCATGAAAATACAATAGTAAATATAGGGTAATGTAATTGGTAAAGGGTTAATCTGCTGCTGAAAAATCTTATATATTATTTAAACCGGCCGTATCCGGCCAGAATTCTCTCACCTCTTTCCATAACTTGCTGCTCATACTTATATTGAGGTATTGTTCTCAAAATAAATAATATCAAGATCTCGTAGATTCGATATTATGTGAGAGTAAAGTGTTTACCATGAAAATACAACAGTAAATATAGAGTAATGTGAATGGTACAGGGTTAACAAGACATTCTATGAAAACCATTTCTATATTAAACATGATATATATATATATATATATATATATATATATATCATCATTATCATCATCATTTCATTTTACATCCGCTTTTTCCCTGCTTGCAAGGGTGGGATGGGAACTGATTCTGGCTTGATTTCTACAGCTGGATGCCCTTCCTAACACCAACCTCATTTACAGTGAGTGCTGGGTGCTTTTTTGCCGTGGCACCTCCACGACCACTTTGCAGTGGAATGATAGGGACCCCAGTCCCTATCATCTCATTTCTACAGCTGAGTAAACTGGAGCAATGTGAAATAAAGTGTCTTGCTCAAGGAAACAACACATCACCTGGGCTGAGAATTGAACTCACAACCTTTCGATTGCAAGGCCAATGCTCTAACCACTATATATATATATAAATATATATATCATGTTTAATATAGAAATGGCCTCTATAGGATATATATATATATATATATTCCTTGCTACTTTATATTTACTGTTCCATATATATATACATGGGTAGGGTGTAGATGTGTGTGGGGTGGTATGGGGTTGATCAGTGTTGGAGCAGTGAGATATCTTTTACAATACTAAACCACTCAATAGCAATATTCCAAAGCAAACATAATTATGTGTTTATGGCTGTAGTAAAATGTAAGCTTATAATCATGTGTCAGTAATTCCTAATGTTGCTGTCATTATGCTATGTTCCACAAGGGCGGTGGATTGGCAGTATCAGTAGAGGGTCTGATGCCATGCTTTGCAGCATAGAGTTACGACCCTTCATGATCTGAGTTCAAATCCCGCCGAGGTTAGCTTTGCCTTTCATCCTTGCGGGAGGTCTATAAAATAAAGTACCAGTAATGCACTAGGGGTAATTGCTGGCCTTGTGCCAAAAGTAGAAACATTTATGTTATGCTTCACGGTCTCACGCACATACATGGAAACTGTTCAGAGATGTGCAACCAAGCGAATACCCTCCATCAGGCATCTACAATACTCTGAACGCCTTGCTTCCCTGGGCATGGATACATTGAAGCTCCGACGTCTGGCAACTGACTTGGTAAACACCCACAAAATTATTAACCATCTTGCCAACAACAACCCTGAGCACCATGTTTTGATTTCCATGTGTCTAACACACGTGGGCATGCCAACAAAATCAGAAAACAACACAGCCCCCATGACTTTCGGAAACATTTTTTCACTGATTCTGGCTTGATTTCTACAGCTGGATACCCTTCCTAACACCAACCTCATTTACAGTGAGTGCTGGGTGCTTTTTTTTTTTCCGTGGCGCTTACACGTCCACTTTACAGTGTGGGCTGAGTGCTTAATTTCTATGGCGCCTACACGTCCACTTTACAGTGTGGGCTGGGTGCTTATTTTCTGTGGCGCCTACACGTCCACTTTACTGTGTGGGCTGGGTGCTTTTTTGCCGTGGCACCTCCATGACCACCTTGCAGTGGGGGCTGTGGGGGCATATTGTCTATATGCTTCAGCTTCGGCTTGTACCCGTGGGAAGTCGGGTCTTCTGTATTACTGCGTGACGCCAGAAGTCACGGTCGTGTGTCATCGCCCTTGAGAGGTGCAATTGGGTGCAATATATATGTTACATTCTGAAATATATTGATTTCCTTAGTCTATGATGTTGTCATCTTGGTCTTTGGATTACGAGTATCGTAACCCATGGAAACATGGGAAACTGATGTAAAATGATGATGGAAATGATGCTATCTGTGTGTATTTGTGTGGGGTTTTTTATCGCTTTATATCTATCATTTACGTAAATATATCAATAACCATGGAGGCACATGGCTTAGTGGTTAGAGCATTGGCCTTGCAATCGAAAGGTTGTGAGTTCAATTCTCAGACCGGGTGATGTGTTGTTTCCTTGAGCAAGACACTTTATTTCACATTGCTCCAGTTTACTCAGCTGTAGAAATGAGATGATAGGGACTGGGGTCCCTATCATTCCACTGCAAAGTGGTCGTGGAGGTGCCACGGCAAAAAAGCACCCAGCACTCACTGTAAATGAGGTTGGTGTTAGGAAGGGCATCCAGCTGTAGAAATGAGATGATAGGGACTGGGGTCCCTATCATTCCACTGCAAAGTGGTCGTGGAGGTGCCACGGCAAAAAAGCACCCAGCACTCACTGTAAATGAGGTTGGTGTTAGGAAGGGCATCCAGCTGTAGAAATCAAGCCAGAATCAGTTCCCGTCCCACCCTTGCAAGCAGGGAAAAGTGGACGTAAAATGATGATAATGATGATGAACCTCTCCTGAACATATCCATATATTTTCATACATGTATGTACGTACATATGTATGTATGTACGTATGTATGTATATATGTACGTACGTATGTATGTATGTATGTATGTATGCATTCATTTGTGTTTCTGTGTATATGCATATATATAAATTTGTATGCATTTATATATATATATATATATATATATATATTTATGTATATATGTGAGAAAGCAAGTGTATCTGTGCATATACTTGCACTCAGAGATGCTTACATGTATGATGCTTATATGTATGTGCATATATATAAACATACATATATACATACACATACACACACATATATATATATATATATATATATATATATATATATATATATATATATGTTTATATATATAAATATATACATATATATGTAAAGTTATGTTGGTCCCACAACATCCAGGCCGAAACAAATGAGATCGTGTAGGTGTCACGACAAAAAACACACAGTCCACGCTGTAAATGTGGCCGTGTAGGCAACACGGTAAAAACCTCCCAGCCCCACACTGTAAATGTGGTTGGTGTTAGGAAGGGCATCCAGCTGTAGAAAACCCGCCAGACAGTCCACGCTGTAAATGTGGCCGTGTAGGCAACACGGTAAAAACCTCCCAGCCCCACACTGTAAATGTGGTTGGTGTTAGGAAGGGCATCCAGCTGTAGAAAACCCGCCAGACAGTCCACGCTGTAAATGTGGCCGTGTAGGCAACACGGTAAAAACCTCCCAGCCCCACACTGTAAATGTGGTTGGTGTTAGGAAGGGCATCCAGCTGTAGAAAACCCGCCAGACAGTCCACGCTGTAAATGTGGCCGTGTAGGCAACACGGTAAAAACCTCCCAGCCCCACACTGTAAATGTGGTTGGTGTTAGGAAGGGCATCCAACTGTAGAAAACCCGCCAGACAGTCCACGCTGTAATGTGGCCGTGTAGGCAACACGGTAAAAACCTCCCAGCCCCACACTGTAAATGTGGTTGGTGTTAGGAAGGGCATCCAACTGTAGAAAACCCGCCAGACAGTCCTATGCGAGCAAGACAACCACTCTTGCCTCAAGTGGGAAAACCCCCGTCCAAACCCATGCAAGCGTGGAACACGGACGCTAAACCTGATGATGATGATATATATATGTTTATATATATATATATATATATATATATATATATATATATATATATATATATATATATGTTTATATATATATATATATATATATATATATATATATATATATATGTTTATATATATACATATATACATATATATATGTTTATATATATATACATATATATATATTTTAAGTATATGTTGGTTGTTTGCCGACACCTCAGTATGCAGATTGGAGCACTCGACAAAGTGCGCAGGTTGGTTTGGTTACTCCGGAGTAATGTAAAATAAAATAAATAAGTCAAATGTTTAAAATTTGGCTTCGTTTATTACTGCTATATATATTTCGGTGACAGCCATCTTTGGCTGTGACCTCTTCAGGCAGTCCGAATTAGTGTGGTAGAGACGAGTACACATGTTGTTGAGGTGTTAACTTTGTCAATACTCTGATATGCCCAGTTCCTGGTTGGGTTGTTATTTCACTGAGGAACTGGAATCATATGAATTCAAACAAACGAATTTCAGCGTCAAAGGGCCTCTTCTCCTCTCATTGGTCAGTTGTTAGAACATTCCTCAGTCAAAAGTCTATAGAAATTGGTTCTGAGGCAAGCCAATCTGTAGTTGTTGTTCTTGTTATTGTTAGGTACATCTGACCTCTATTCTTATGTTGGTAGTGATGTTATTGTTGGAGTCATCTAAAAAAAATGTGATAAAGTGGTAGAAGGCATAAGATGGTAAAGGAACAAAATAAAATAAAATAATCGTGTGTGTGTGTTATACCCATCTCAATGTTATAAAGATTTGTAAGGTCATACTTCCCATTGGTCAGTTTTGAGAGCATTCCTCAGTCCAAAGTCTATAGAAATTCTTTCTGGGGTGAGGCTCCCTGTAGTGTTTGTGTTTGCTATTGTTAAGTACATCAGTAATATTTACTATTGTTGTTGGTGTTGTGGTCAGCTTATGTCTTGCTGCTGCTGACAATTTAGAAGTATCTGTGTATGTGTTTCTTCATCCCTCCTGCCACCATCTCCCGTGGTGGTGGTGGGGGGGGGGGAGGGATTCTGCCATGTATATGAAGAAATAGAAGGCTATAAAATGAAGTAAGCAGAGAATAAATAATAAATTAATGAAAAGGTAATGAAAAAGAAATGAAAAATGAAAATGAAAAGTGAAAAATAAAATGAAGATTCGAATAAAATAAGATAAAATGTGTGTGTGCTATAACCAATCTCAAGGTCAGAAATATGTTGGATAGATTGGTATGAGGGACAAGGTAGTAAAAGAATAAAACGAAATAGGATAATCAAATAAAATGTGTGTGTGTTATAACCAATCTCAACTTAAATATAAATATAAGGTGATAAAGTGAAGAAAACAGAAAACAAATAACAAATGAATAATGAGAAATCAAAATTGAAAAATAAAAAATCAGGTAAATTAAAATGTGTGTGTGTTATAAACGAAGCCAAATTTTAAACATTTGACTTATTTATTTTATTTTATTTTATATATATATATATATATGTTTATATATATATATATATATATATATATATATATATATTTATATATATATATATATATGATTATGTATATATATGTGTTAAAAAAACAAAAAACAAGAGACAATTTTAAAATTGAATCCATTGAGCAGAAAATTACAAAAATATCAAATTATTTTAACAAACTATGTAATTCATATTCCTTGGTGAAAATAAACAAACTCAGATTTTGATTTAATATATATATATATATGTATGGTGTGGGGGTATATGTGTGGGAGTATATGTGTGGGGGAGTTTGTGTTGGGGGAGTATGTGTGTGTGTGTATGTGTTTGTAAGGGTGTAGTGCATGTGGTGAATGAGTGTATGTGATAATGTGGTGTTTTTTTATCTTATGTAATAATATATATATATGTGTGTGTGGATATATATATGTATGTATGTGTGTGTGTGTGTATATATGTATATATGTGTGTGTGTGTATATATGTATATATGTGTGTATGTGTATATATATATATACGTGTGTGTATATATATATATATGTATGTGTATGGTCAGGTCACCAGTTGGTGCTACTGGTAACATGTATCCCAGTACAACCTGTCTCATGGTCGGGTCGTTGGCGACTAAACTGGCAACCCCACCAAGGTTTCTTGGTGAGGAGGGTGACTTTGGACATCCTGCAGGACTAAAAACAAAACCTGTCAAAGGGCAAAGGAGCTCTTAAGAGTCAATGGCCATCCAAAATCACCGGGAGAGATGACCCCTTAGCCTTTGTCAAGGCAGAATTCTAGGAGAAGGAAAACTCTGATATAACACCTGCAACTCTGATGGTATCCAATGATGTTGACTTGTTCTTCTTTTTGGTAAATATCATCTTGGTTAAGAGAATGGGACTGGCTTTGTGCAGTGCCTTTGCTCACTATAAAAGCTTCACGGCACAGGCATTGCTTTATATCTGGAGAGATCTCTGCACTTGTTGTCACGTGGTACCATGGGCCCAGCACTGTGTGTCAATAATTGTCACAGGTGTAGTGTTTGTACCAGAGTTTTCAAGTCACTGGCTGGACTAAAAAGTCGCACTCGTTCAGCGCATCGGTAGGGGTTCTCCTACATGGATATAAAGTAGTGGCCGTACTCGAAAACGAGTTGGCAGCCACCATGTATGTGTATATATATGTATGTATGTATATAGATATATGTGTGTGTATATATATGTATATATATATATGTATATATATATATATATCCTGTGATTGCTTATATCCTCTCCATCGATTGTCTCATGTTGTATTTGTTTGTAGATGTATGTAGATGTATGTATGTGTCAATGTGTGTATGTATGTGTCAGTGTGTGTATGTATGTGTGAGTGTGTGTGTGTCTAGTTATGTATTTTTGTGTAATTACATCTATATGTGTTTGTGTTTTTGTGTGTGAGGTTTTGTAAATCTTTTTTTTTTCATATATGTTTCTTTGGGTTTTTCACTTCACATCTATTATCATTATTGTTGTTGTTGTTGTTGTTGTTGTTGTTGTTGTTGTTGTTGTTGTTGTTGTCATCCTTGTTATTGTTTATTTGTAACTTTCACAAGAAACAATCTTTCCCATTCTCTATCTCTCTCTCTCTCTGTATTCCCCTATCTTCCCCCTCTCTATCTCTCTATCTCTCTCTCTGTATTCCCCTATCTTCCCCCTTTCTATCTCTCTATCTCTCTATCTCTCTCTCTCTCTCTCTCTCTGTATTCCCCTATCTTCCCCCTCTCTATCTCTTTATCTCTCTCTCTCTCTCCCCCTCTCTCAGTCTCTCATTCAGTATTCCCCTATCTTCCCCCTCTCTATCTCTCTATCCGTCTCTCTCTCTCTCTCTGTGTATTCCCCTATCTTCCCCCTCTCTATCTCTCTATCTCTCTCTCTCTCTCTTTCTGTATTCCCTATCTTCCCCCTCTCTATCTCTTTATCTCTCTCTCTCTCTCTCTAGCTCTCTCCCTCCTTCTCTCCCCCCTCTCGTCCCCCTCCTTTCTCTCTCTACCCCCCCCCCTCTCTCTCTCTCCCTCTATCTCCCTGGCAGTAAATTTCAGGGTAAAAAAAAAGTAACATATCACATTAAATTCCAACAATCTATAAATGAACACAAATCTTTGTCTACATTCACCCCCCACCCACCCCGACACCACCACCACACCCGCTCCCTTTCCCACCCACCCACCCCCACCACACCCACTCCTCCTCTGCACCGATCCATCTAGTCTTTTGGGGGTCCACCATTTACTGACGGCTAGAAACAACCCAATTAACAACTTAACTAGTTTGAAATGATGCAAAATGTATTAGGTTAACATTACAACAATTAGATTCTGCTTGCTGGGGAGCAGAGATAATTTTGGTGATGATTCGATTAGTGCTGTACTGACGTTGTTAGTCGGTATAAACATCACAGTGCCTCGCTCCAAACAATGCCCATAAAAGCATACATATCTACATGCATATATTTACATATACGTATATATATATATATATATATATATGTATATGTATGTATGTATGTATGTATGTATGTATTTATGTATGTATGTATGTATGTATGTATGTATGTATGTATGTATGTATGTATGTATGTATGTATGTATATATATATATATATAATTATATATAAATATTTACATATACGTATATATATGTATGTATGTATATATATATATATATATAATTATATATATATATATATATATATATATATATATATATAAATATATATATATATATATATAAATGAATATATATATATTTCTACACTTACATACATATCTACATGCATATATATATATACATATATATATACATATATATATATATATATATATATATATATATATATATATATATATATATATATATATATATATGCATAAACATATATGTATATGTATATACAAATATAGATGATATATATATATATGAATATATATTTCTACACATACATTCATATCTACATGCATATACATATATATATATATATATATATATATATATATATATATATATATATATATATACAAGTATGCACAGAAGAACATACATATATAATATACATATGTGTACATGCAAAAATCAATATTCATGTATATGATGATACATACACACACGCATATATATATATATATATATATATATATATATATATATATATTTCTAAAGAGAAGCTTACAAATATATATACATACACACAAAAGCATGGAAAAATGGACTGAAAATGATGATGATACATGCGTACATAGACTTACAATATATATATGTATATATTCATATATATAAATATATATATATATGTGTGAGTGTATATATATATATATATATATATATATATATATATATATATATGTATGTTTATGCATGCATGTTTGCATTAGAAAAGGCTGAGAGAATATATTCATATATATATATTTCTTTTTTCATATATTCATATATGTGTATATGTGTGTATATATACACACATATATATATATATATATATATATATATATATATATATATATGTTTATGCATGCATGTTTGCATTAGAAAGGGCTGAGAGAAATATAGTAAGTCTATATATGTATATTAAATGTATGTGCATATGTATATGTGTAGATAAAGAGTGAAGTGTATATATATATATGTGTGTATGTACATACATACATATACATATATGCATGTACATCTATATATATATAAATATATATATATATATATATATATGTATATATTTATGTATGTATATATGTATGTATGTATATATGCATGTATATATGTATGTATGTATATATGTATGTATATATGCATGGATATATGTCTGTATGTATATATGTCTGTATGTATATATGTATGTATATATGTATGTATATATGTATGCATGTATATATGTCTGTATGTATATATGTATGTATGCATATATGCATGTATATATGTCTGTATGTATATACGTATGTATATATGTATGTATATATGTATGTATGTATATATGTATGTATGTATATATGCATGTATATATGCATGTATATATGTCTGTATGTATATATGTATGTATATATGTATGTATGTATATGTTTATGTATATATGTCTGTATGTATATATGTATGTATATATGTATGTATGTATATATGTATGTATATATGTATGTATATCTATATGTATGTATATATGTATGTATATATCTATGCATGTATGTATATATGTATGTATATCTATATGTATGTATATATTTATGTATATATGTCTGTATGTATATATTTATGTATATATGTATGTATGTATATATGTATGTATATATATATGCATGTATGTATATATGTATGTATATATGTATGTATGTATATATGTATGTATGTATATATGTATGTATATCTATATGTATGTATATCTGTCTGTATATATGTATGTATATATCTATGCATGTATGTATATATGTATGTATATATGTATGTATATATGTATGCATGTATATATGTCTGTATGTATATATGTATGTATGTATATATGCATGTATATATGTCTGTATGTATATACGTATGTATATATGTATGTATATACGTATGTATATATGTATGTATATATGTATGTATGTATATATGTATGTATGTATATATGCATGTATATATTTATGTATATATGTCTGTATGTATATATGTATGTATATATGTATGTATGTATATATTTATGTATATATGTTTGTATGTATATATGTATGTATATATGTATGTATGTATATATGTATGTATGTATATATGTATGTATATCTATATGTATGTATATATGTATGTATATATCTATTCATGTATGTATATATGTATGTATATCTATATGTATGTATATATTTATGTATATATGTCTGTATGTATATATTTATGTATATATGTATGTATGTATATATGTATGTATATATATATGTATGTATGTATATATGTATGTATGTATATATGCATGGATATATGTCTGTATGTATATATGTCTGTATGTATATATGTATGCATGTATATATGTCTGTATGTATATATGTATGTATGTATATATGCATGTATATATGTCT
>OZ024752.1:48792788-48802788 GCA_964016885.1 Eledone cirrhosa | reverse complement strand
GGGATGGCTGGATGGTTAGATATATGGAAGGATGGAGGGAGGGATGGTTGGATGTTTAGATATATGGAAGGCTGGAGGGCTGGATGGTTGGATGGTTAGATATATGGAAGGCTGGATTGTTGGATGGTTGGATGGTTAGATATATGGAAGGCTGGAGGGCTGGATGGTTGGATGGTTAGATATATGGAAGGCTGGAGGGCGGGATGGTTTGATGGTTAGATATATGGAAGGCTGGAGGGAGGGATGGTTGGATGGTTAGATATATGGAAGGCTGGAGGGCTGGATGGTTGGATGGTTAGATATATGGAAGGCTGGAGGGCTGGATGGTTGGATGGTTAGATATATGGAAGGCTGGCTGGATGGTTGGATGTAAGGCAGGCTGGCTGGGTCATTGAATGGTTGGATGGACAGGAAATGAGGATAAATATATGAATAGACAAACACAGAAGGATAGTTTGATTGATAATGATGTAAGTATTGATAGATAATGGATTACCATACACATGTAAGTGTGCATGTAGCCATGCATGCTTGATTCATCATCATCATCATCATCAATATCATCGTTATCATCATCATCATCATCATCATCATCATCATTGTTTAACGTCCATTTTCCACGTTAGCATATAAGTATGTATGTATGTGTGGTTATATGTATGTATGTATATATATATATATATATATGGTGGCTGCCAACTCGTTTTCGAGTACGGCCACTACTTTATATCCATATAGGAGAACCCCTACCGATGCACTGAACGAGTGTGACCTTTTAGTCCAGCCAGCGACTTGAAAACTCTGGTACAAACACCACACTTGTGACAAATATTGACACATAGTGCTGGGGCCATGGTACCCTGTGACGACAAGTGCAGAGAGATCTCCAGATATAAAGCAATGCCTGTGCCGTGAAGCTTTTATAGTGAGCAAAGGCACTGCACAAAGCCAGTCCACTCTCTTAACCAAGATGATATTTACCAAAAAGAAGAACAAGTCAACATCATTGGATACCATCAGAGTTGCAGGTGTTATATCAGAGTTTTCCTTCTCCTAGAATTCTGCCTTGACAAAGGCTAAGGGGTCATCTTTCCCGGTGATTTTGGATGGCCATTGACTCTTAAGAGCTCCTTTGCCCTTTGACACGTTTTGTTTTTAGTCCTGCAGGATGTCCAAAGTCACCCTCCTCACCAAGAAACCTTGGTGGGGTTGCCAGTTTAGTCGCCAACGACCCGACCATATATATACACACACATATATACACATTGGTTTCTACAAATGGGGCAGCTTAAATAAACTATATATATATATATATATATATATATATATATATATATATATATATATATATATATATATATATATATATATATATATAAATATATATATATATAATCAGTTACAACAATGACATACATTCATACATACATCGTTATTTCAGAGCACTGGTACTAATATATATATATATATATATATATATATATATATATATATATATATATATATATATATATATATATACATATATATATATATATATATATATATATGTGTGTGTGTGTGTGTGTGTGTATATATATGTATATATGTGTGTGTGTATATTTATGTATGTGTATATATATGTGTGTGTGCGTGTGTGTATATATATATATATATATATATAAAATATATATATATATATACATATGTATATATATAGTTTTAATATAGAAGAGATTCTACAGGACTAGAACTGTTTCATTCATTAGAAATCATCAGGAATCCTATTTCTAATGAATGAAACAGTTCTAGTCCTGTAGAATCTCTTCTATATTAAAACTTTTATACTCTGCAATGTATTGAGTACCTTACTTACTGTGGTTACCTCCGATTCAACCCGGAATAACGTATACATATATATATATATATATATTAGTATCAGTGCTCTGAAATAACGATGTATGTATGAATGTATGTCTAGTATGGAATGTATGAATAGAATAGAGTGTAAATATAGAAGGTATGTATAGAATGTTTGTATAGAATGTATGTATAATATAGAATGTATGTATAGAATTATGTATGTATAGAATGTATGTATGTATAGAATAGAATGTATGTATGTATGTATAGAATGTATGTATGTATAGAATGTATGTATGTATAGAATGTATGTATGTATAGAATAGAATGTATGTATGTATGTATAGAATGTATGTATAGAATAGAATGTATGTATGTATGTATAGAATGTATGTATAGAATAGAATGTATGTATGTATGTATAGAATGTATGTATGTATAGAATGTATGCATGTATGTATAGAATGTATGTATGTATAGAATTATGTATGTATAGAATAGAATGTATGTATGTATGTATAGAATGTATGTATAGAATAGAATGTATGTATGTATGTATAGAATGTATGTATAGAATGTATGTATGTATAGAATAGAATGTATGTATGTATGTATAGAATGTATGTATGTATAGAATGTATGTATGTATAGAATGTATGTATAGAATAAAAGTGATTGGATGAGAGAAGGGAGAGAAATGAATGTGGAAAGATAATAGAAAGAAGAAAAAGATGAAGAAAGACATGAGTTGAGATAATGGAAGAGGAAAACCAGGAGATTAGTGAGTAGTGTGCAGACATTAGGGCAAAATGGAGAAGGTTGTCATGGGACCTGCAAGGAAAACTCCTGCTTTAGCAAGGAAAACTACCATAAAATGTCTGTTGTTGGAATGGAGAGAATAACTAGAAGAAGGGGCCACACTGTAGAGATAACTTAGGGCACTAAATACCCAGGAGCTGGCTCTGTCTATACCAGTTGTGTCTACTATTGGCACAAGGCCAGCAATTATTCCAGTGTATTACTGGTACTTTGTTTTATCGACCCCCCGTAAGGATGAAAGGCAAAGTTAACCTCAGCGGGATTGGAACTCAGACCATAAAGGGCCGTAACTCTATGCTGGAAGGCATGGCATCCGACCCTCTACCGATACTGTCTATACCAGTCATCTGGTACAGACAGTATCGGTATATACCAGTCATATACCAATACAAAAACCTTGTACCTTCTTTTTCTCTGTTATGCTATACCCTCTTTGATTTCATAGACCATGTTACAATATATATTGTCATTCATTTGAGTAAGGAGGTTATTACCTTGAAAGAAGAGAGCATTGCATCTACAGGTGACCTTTGACCACAAAATTTACCGTCAGGTTCAATCATGTACTGCTCGTTTGGTTCGTGATTGATATCATCCTCCAGATAACTTCACTCGTTTGCAATGTAAACTAATGGCGCCTTTGTATATATGGTAATTGCTCCATTGATTTCTTCAAAGTTAATGGAAACGCCTTCGTACATATCACTTAGAACTTCCTCATTCTCTTGTCTCTAAAACAGGCATCTGTATTCATATACACACACACACACACACACACACACATATATATATATATATATATATATATATATATATATATATATATATATATATATATATATGTATATATGTATGTCTGTACATAAGTATATATATATATATATATATATATGTAGGAGGTGAGTTTTATTGTAGAACAATAAAGCAATGCAGATATCGGATAAGTAGCACTCTACAGTTTGTAGGACTAGAGTATAAATAATATAAGATCAAAAGATGGTTAAAAGAGTTCCATGTATTTTATTATGCGCATTTCAAAAACAAATATCATCATGAGTGCACTATTCACAAGTGTTTTTTAACCTTCATATCATGTCTCCCTATTTTATCTGACGAAAACGCAAATGTCATCTCATGATGATATTTGTTTTTGAAATGCGCATAATAAAATACATGGAACTCTTTTAACCATTTTTTGATCGTATATTATATATATATTTATTTATATATATAAGCATGGAACACGGATGTTAAACGATGATGATGATGATGATGATGATGATGATGATGATGATATATATATACTTATGTACAGACATACATACAGACATATGTAAAATGAGCACTAATATAATATGAATGTATGTAGAAATTTTTATAATTGCAACAAATGTAGACATCTTTATACATATGTGTGTATGTGTTTTTTTTTTATATATAGATATTTACATGTGTGCGTTTGTATATATTAATAAATAAATAAATAAATATATATATATATATATATTGCAAAACAAATTCAAAAACTAATTATGTATATATATATATATATATATATATATATATATATATATATATATATATATGTACATATATGTATGAAGGTTGGAAGATCACTGATGAAGGACTAATTTTATTCATATGTAACCCATATGCAACCACACAGCACTCCATTTTTCTTATATTTATATATATATATATGTATATATATATATATATCATCATTTTATGTCCGCCTTTCCCTGCTAGCAAGGGTGGGACGGGTCCTATTCAGCACAGCATCTCTCCACTTGTCACGCTCCTTCGTTATCCCCTCCGTGAGTTTCAGCGATCTGAGGTCTGCTCTCACCACCTCCGCCCCTGTTTTTCGTGGTCTACCTCTACTGCGTCTTCCTTCTACTCACTCTTCTTGGCACTTCTTTACCCACCGGTCATCCTCCATGTGCATCACATGTTGATACCATCGCAATCTTCTCTCCCGCACACTACAGCTTATACCTCATATACACAGTATATATATATATATATATAGAGAGAGAGATATCATTACCATAAAGTTTGTGTGGTATCTTAGCACTTTTTATACCAATCCACTTGAAAACATCCCTTGTTCTATGACACAAACCTGTTTATTTTAAAATCTTTATATTCTGTCTATATTTATTCAAAAGACTTCCATCATGTTAAAAACTTTCTTAAATTATGCTTCAAACACCAGCTTAATACTGAGAGTGTTATATATATTACTAAATCCCTCCAAATTATTGATTATTACCAAAATTGTTTGAAAAGTACATTTCATTAGTAATAAGGTAAAGGAATGTTTTTTTTTAAATTCTAAAAGGAGTTAGGGTATATTAGATAGACAGAAGAAACTACAAAGATAGTTATTAGAAGCATGGTTACAAGTATATATATATATATATATATATATATATATATATATAGGAACGAGTAGGACCCCGATGGCTGAGCTCAAGCTGTTTCGACGGCTAATTCTGCGATAGTACTATCCGGGAGCTTCCAACAGAAATGGTTGCATTCTTTCAGGGTATGTCAATATTTATTTATAAAACTGCTCTATATTATATTTTATCTGATGAAAGCACACCTTAATTTAACTTGGTGCCCTTGAAATATGTATAATGAAATAAATATGGTTTTATAAATATAGTTTCCATTTGTTAATATCGTATTTTTACTCCAATTATTTGTTGAGTGCTTTATATCAGTTATAAAAATATTTGCTTGTTGTATCCCAACAATTTAAATAGAACTTTTACATATATATATATATATATATATATATATATATATATATATATATAGAGAGAGAGAGAGAGAGAGAGAGAGAGAGAGAAAATTACAAAAATATTACTAAAAATACCCTATATATATATATATATATAATCCAGTCACATCACATTACGTTGCTGTGCAATGGGATATGATTGGGCAAGAATTGTTTATTGATTTTCTATTGATAATTGGCTATGACATGTCATAAACTGTCTCACAAGTGGCAAGACATGCTTTAATTGTTTTGTTGTTTCGTTACACTTAACTTTGACAGCTTTCCTATGTTATTTCAAAACCACCGACTCCACCCCTACACACCTGTGTTGTGGGGGTAAGGTAGCAGACAGAGAGGGTACTAGCAAAATAAGGAGATAGAGAAATAAGGATGGATGGGGAAGTGCTTTGGGCAGCTTATGATATTGTTATTATTATTATTATTATTATTTTTTGTTTTTCTTTTTTTTTCTTCTTTTTTTATTACACCCTCTATTTTTGTATTTTTACGTGCAGAAATTCCCATTTTTACCGTCCTGTATTATCCTGTACTGTCCTTAATGTCTTACTTTGTGTAAACCCTTGTGGTTTAATAAAGAAAGCATTATTATTGTTTTTATTATTTGCGTTTAGGGGATTGTGGGGATGGTGTTGATGTTGATGTTGGTATTATTGGGGAAGTGTGTTGCTTTGTTGGTGTCTGTATTTTTTGTTGTGGATGTTTTTGTGTTTTGTGGAGGCTTTTTCCTTTGTGAGTTTTCTCTTTTGATTTTTGGCACATTTATTATTATTATTATTATTATTATTATTATTTGAAGATCCTCCTACCCACCACCCTACCAGCCCTGCCCCTTGTGTGAGTTTATTGTAAGTAGAAGATATTATGGGGACTGTGAAATGTAGGAGGGTGACAGATAGGAATAAGTTTATGTTTTTTTGTATTGATATTTTGAAGGAAGGAAACATTGATTTGAGTCTGTTGGTTAGGGGTGGGTGGGTGGTAAGAGAGAAATGTGAAGGAGAATGAATGAATGAGTGAATGAATGAGATATTGAGAAGTGACGGCTGTAGCAATTTATTTGTGCCCTCAGCTGGGCTTTTTAGTTTTAGGATGGTTAGAATTTTTGAATTTAATACCTGTATGTATAACCTTTCAATTCCAATTACTTGTGCCAAACTAACTTTGATATGTAAAATTGGTGGGGTTTGCTGTGTAGCCTTTTTTTTTTTTGTGTGTATGAGGGGCCCCCAGGGCTGAAGCCCCAAATATGAAGTGCCCCGGGTCCCCCAACATCTAAATCCACTCCTCTGTGTGTGTGTATGTAAAGAGAAAAGAAAGAAATAGTTGACTCCCGTTTTAAAGCTTTTGACACTAAACTGTTTCAATCTGCCCTCAGTTCTATGATACAAAACATTTTGTTTGAAAATGTTATATTTATTTCAAAATATTCAGTCATAAGAACCTTTGTTAAGTTATGTTCCAAACACAAGCTTAATGATGACAATATTGGTTATATCATATTACTGTAAATATTTTGAGAACAATACCTTAACATAACTATGAGCAGCCAGTTATGGCCAGTTTGAACAGAAAGAGTTGAGATAATTCTGGCCGGATACGGCCGGTTTAAATGCTAAAGGGTTAATGAATGGTTTTAAACTCATCAAACAAGAGACCATCAATATAATTGACTGACTTGTCATTTTATCATGTACTTTTTATATATACACAGATATCTGTCCAACACCATATGATGAAAGCTAGTTTGAAATATATTAAGCTTTTTATAGTCAATAATATGAATGCTATAAGACCCACCCACCTATATAGTAAATGTTTAGTAAAAGACACAAGTTGTTAGCTCTGTAAAGGTTTTGAGGTCCTTACTGTCAGATGGAACTTGTAATATTTTGTCAGCTACAGATACATTTCAATCATTTTATTTCATCAAGTTCAAATGACTCACTCATTCATTCACTTACACATGTCCATATTCTTTCTCTCTCTCTCTCTCTCTCTCTCTCTATATATATATATATATATATATATATATATATATATATAAATATATATATATATATATATAGGAACGAGTAGGACCCCGACGGCTGAGCTCAAGCCGTTTCAACGGCTAATTCTGGACAGTTTATGGCTAATGAGTCCAGAATTAGCCGTCGAAACGGCTTGAGCTCAGCCGTCGGGGTCCTACTCATTCCTATTACCCACTCTACTACCCTAAGTATTGAGTACTTTGGTGCGTTATGGTTCACCTGGTTCCTTACCACATTTCCTTCGTTTTATATATATATATATATATATATATATCACTCTCACACCCTCATTCTCTCTCATTTTTTCTCTCTCCCTCTTTCTTTCTTTTCCACCTCTCCCTCTCCTCTCTCTCTCGTGCCCCCTCTCTTTCTCTCTCCCTCTCTCTCTCTTTCTCTTCCCTCTCTCTCGTGCCCCCTCTCTTTCTCTCTCTCTTCCCTCTCTCTCTCTCTCTCTCCCTCATATATCCATTCCTTTCTCTGATTTTATTTACACTTCACCTCTTGCCAGAAACCAGAGAGGACCTCATTGGAGACATTACAACGACAATGACATGACACAACATGACATGGTATGATAGAAAGTGAAATGAGTTGAAAATTAAATTAAATACATACCCTGCCTTCAACCCCCCCCCCCCCCCAGACAGTCACCCCCACCTCAGACAGTCCCCACCCCCACCTACCCATAATATTTCCTTGCATCTTTCTAAACCAACACCTATCCTAATAATAAATAACTATAAATTTGAACCTGACACAGACTTGAACTATAAATTCTAAAGAACTCTCTTTCCCTCTCTCCTCCTCTCTCTCTCTCTCTCTCTCTTTTTTCTCTCCCCTCTCTCTTGCTCCCTCTTTCTCTCCTCCCTCTCTCTTCTCTCTCCTCCTCTCCGCTCTCTTCTTTCTCTTCTCTCTCCTCCTCTCCGCTCTCTTCTTTCTCTTCTCTCTCCTCCTCTCTCTCTCTTCTCTCTCCTCCTCTCTCTTATTTCTCTCTTCTCTCTCCCCTCTCTCTCTCGTTTTCATTCACTCTTATTTACTACCTATCTCTCTCAACCTCTCTCTTTATATATATATATAATTTTCTACTCTCTCTCTCTGTCTCTCTCTCTCTCTCTACTCCTACCTCTCTCTCTCTCTACTCTTATCTCTCCTGTAGCACTCTCTCACTGCACCACACCACACCACACATCACCACACCACACCACAACACCACACCACACAATCACACCATTACACCACAACACCACACCACTACACCACAACGCCACCACACCACACCACTACACACCACACAACACTACACCACAACACCACAACACACCACCACACCACACCACCACAACACAACACCACAACACACCACCACACCACCACAACATACCACCACACCACACCACACCATCACAACACCACACCACACCACCACCACACAACACCACACCACCACACCACACCCCAACAACACACCACCACACCACAACACACCACCACACCACACAACACACCATTACACCACACCACACACCACACCACCACAACACACCACCACACCACAACACACCACCACACCACACAACACACCACCACACCACACAACACCACCACACACCACACCACCACAACACACCACCACACCACAACACACCACCACACCACCACACCACACCCCAACAACACACCACCACACCACAACACACCACCACACCACACAACACACCATTACACCACACCACACACCACACCACCACAACACACCACCACACCACAACACACCACCACACCACACAACACACCACCACACCACACAACACCACCACACACCACAACACACCACCACAACACCACACCACACCACAACACACCACCACACCACAACACACCACCACACCACCACAACACACCACTACACCACAACACCACCACACCACATAACACAACACACCACCACACCACCACAACACACCACTACACCACAACACCACCACACCACATAACACAACACCACACCACACCACAACACCACCACACCACACAACACACCACCACACCACAACACACCACCACACCACAACACACCACCACACCACCACAACACACCACTACACCACAACACCACCACACCACATAACACACCACCACACCACCACAACACACCACCACACCACACAACACACCACCACACCACCACACCACAACACACCACCACACCACCACAACACACCACTACACCACCACACCACATAACACACCACCACACCACACCACAACATCACCACACCACACAACACACCACCACACCACAACACCACATAACACCACACCACACCACAACACCACCACACCACACAACACACCACCACAACACACCACTACACCACCACACCACATAACACAACACCACACCACACCACAACACCACCACACCACACAACACACCACCACAACACACCACAACACCACCACACCACATAACACAACACCACACCACACCACA
>OZ024752.1:48777788-48787788 GCA_964016885.1 Eledone cirrhosa | reverse complement strand
TATATATGATGTATGTGTGTATATATATATATATGATGTATGTGTGTATATAATACTATCTTCCTTTATGTTATGTACAATGGTGATATGATATAATAATGTCCTGTATTAAACTTTTGAAAGGGTGGAGGGTGTAGCTACATTGATTGGTGATGGTGATGGTGATGGTGATGGTGATGGTGGTGGTGGTGGTGATGGTGATGGTGATGGTGATGGTGGTGGTGATGGTGATGACAACAGTCACAACAACAGTGACAACGATGATGATGGTTATGATGATGATTACGGCAATGACAATGATGGATATGGTGATGATGATGATGATGATGATGATGATGTGTGATGATGATGATGATGATGATGATGACAATGATGATGACTATCACGCAATGACAATGATGGCGATGGTGATGATGATGATGATGATGATGATGATGATGACGACGCTGATTACATTAATATTGTGGGGAGTGGGGGTTTTTCGGGTGAGAAAGAAGTGGAATAAGAACAATAGGTCGAATGACAATACAACAAAGGTACAGGAATGGGGTTGAGTCTTTCATACACTTTTATTTGAAGTATAAACTAAAAAAAAAAATACCTAAAAACTAAAAAAAAATACCTTGAAAAAAAACTTTAAAATAAAAAAATTCAAAAAAAAACATAAAAAAACATAAAAAAAAACTTTAAAAAAAAACAAACATTAGCAGTGAAACGAAAAGTAAAAATCTTTCTCCCTCTTCTAACAAATTGAGGAATATTGTCATGACTCATTTTACTAATTCTGATATTTTCTAAACAAGAGAGAAAAAGAAAATGACCATCACAAACACCATACCATTATCATTAAAAAACAAAAAAAAAAAAAAACAACAGCACCATCTCCACTACCACCATCATACCACCATGGCCTCTAGCTCCTTCACTACCCATCAAACATACCCTTGCAACATTCCTATCACCACCAGTATATCACCATCAGTGCTACCTCTAACCACACTTCTTTGACTTTTACAATGAACACACACAAACACTCACACACACACACTCACATATATATATGTGTGTATGTATGTGTGTGTGTGACAGCTCACACCTATGCAGGTTTAGCTGGCCTCCTCCAAGGTATATCTAGTTGGATGTGTCTTGGGTGATTTAATGATAGGGACCCCAGTCCCTATCATCTCATTTCTACAGCTGAGTAAACTGGAGCAACGTGAAATAAAGTGTCTTGCTCAAGGAAACAACACATCACCCGGCCAGAATTCTTTCACTTCTTTCTGTTCAAACTGGTCGTAACTGGCCACTCATACCAACGTTAAGGTATTGTTTTCAAAATAAATCTCAAAATCTTGTAGATTTTATGTTATGTGAGGTAATTATAGAGTATCTTTAGAGAGAGAGGTTTGTTAAATCAAGATTTAAAATATCATTTCGGCAGATCATTGTGAGAATTTGCAGTGAACTGGAGAAAGGCTTTAATTTTTAATATAATACATTTATAATGGTTTTCTACTTTTCAAGAATATCTTGCTAAAGCAGTTTCAGTACAGTACATTGAGTTAATTATATTTACTTAATGTCTTTCATAGTTGCTACTTCGACTATACATTCCCCAATGGCCAGTTCATTTTTCTAACATTTAGTCAGGAGTTCAAATCCCACCAGGGTTGATTCTTTTTTAAATTGTCATCTTTCTGGTTTCATCATAGCATCACATCCTTTTTTATCCTTTTGCCATTGCCCAGATTTAAGAACACAACACACTACCCAGTTTTGAGAACAATACCTTAGAAATGAGTTCTATAGGGCTAGAACTGTTTAATTCTGGAGAAATCATCATATTAAATGTTTATACTCTGCTACGTATTGAGTACCTTACTTACTGTTGTTACACTCGATTGAACCCAGGATAAATGTATCTATATATATATATATATATATATATATATATATATATAGGAAAAGGTATGACCCTGACGGCAGAGCTCAGAGTCCAGAAATAACCGTCGAAACGGCTTGAGCTCTGCCATCGGGGTCATAACTTTTCCTATTACCCACTCTACTACTCTAAGTATTGAGTACTCTGGTGCATTATGGTCCATCTGGTTCCTTACCACTATTCCTTCATTATATATATATATATATATATATAGAGAGAGAGAGAGAGAGAGATTATATAGATATATGTATATATATATTATATTATATATATATCATGTACATTATAGAGATATTTTCTTATATATATATCATGTAGTTTATATATATATTTCTTTTTTTTTCAAACAATATCTCTTCTTTTATTTTCTGTCCACAGCATTACATTAATACTGATTACTGATAACTATTCTATCGCTGACTGCCATATTGGAAACTTTCTGAGAATCGTCTTCAATGTTATTGTATTCTTCTGTGGTCAAGAAGATGTTTCTAACATTACCAACCCAGAAAGATTCAAGAATGAAATTAAGGTAGGATAATTTTATGTTTTCCTCTTTCTTTCCTGTCTTTACCAAAAAAAAAAAAAAAAAAAAAAAAAGAAACTCAGTTTTGAATTTAGCTTACAGATCCCTAGCACTGCTAAGATATTACTAGGGGTTTGTAAGCTAAATCCTAGACGTCAAGTACTTTGTTAAAAATCATAAACGCGTTGATCCAAGGAAAGTCATCTAGCTGTAAAATATTACCTTGAAACGGACTTCATGAAGAGTATGAAGGCCTTTTAGAGGTCCTGCAAGGCTTAAGCCCTATTTTAGTAACGACAATGGATTTAAAATGTTGTATTTGGGTATCCGTTCTTCTCTAAATGTGAACATTTCTTCCTTTCAGTTGTTATTTTTTGAGGTAGCTGGCAGGGCTGTAATTATAGCAGGGAACATATGATGTTAAAGTATTATTCTCAAAATAAATAATATCAAAATCTCGTAGATTCAATATTATGTGAGATAATTATGTAAGATAAAGCCTTTACCATGAAAATACAACAATATATATATAATGTAAATGCTAAAGGGTTAAGTATCAGAACTCTGTATAGTAGAGTAGTATGAATGACTAGGTTAAAGATGTATGTTGAAATACATCTATGTTGAAATATTTTGATGCTAATAACTCTATAAGAAATATGAATAAAAGTCTAAAAAGTCAGTGGTGCATTAAAGTTTAATAAATGTCCAGTATGCAGCAACATATATGTATTATTTTTTAAATATTTCAACACATGATTTCAAATCATCCATTTGCTAATCACGTACAAGAAAAGAATTATAACAATAATAAGAATAATAATTTAAATCATTGTTTTATTTTGATGTGTTTATTTCAATATAGATTATTTTTTGTCATCCATGCTTCTTCTTTCAGCTTTAAACATATTGTTTTGCTTTTTATGTTTACTTATCAAATGGAAATTTATGCAAATTACATCTAATTATAAACTGCATAAATATACAGAATTGAATTTTTTTTTTCTAATCTTTTATATTTATTGTATTTAAAATTTTTAAAAAAATCAGTTTTAAAACTAAACATTTTTTTTAATGTTTATGGAATTTTTCAACTTTCTTAATGTCTATAGCGTTGTTTATCATATGACAAATAATTTTGGGGGTATATGTTTGCCACTGTGTGTATGTGTATGTAAATAAAAGTATACCTATATTTACATACCTATACACTGTGTGTAAATATAGGTATGTAAATAAAAGTATATAAATATAAATAAAATAAGTATATGTTAAAAAATCAACTTAATTAATGAATTCACTATGCCTGCATTTAGCTAAAATGATTCACAACGTTGCTCATGCTTAAACTCTATAAACATAATATTAAAGAAAGAAGAAAAATGAAGAAAAGGAAGATATATCTATATTCTGTCAAAAATGTCAAAAATAATGAAAAAAGAGAAGAAATAAAATGTAATGTTGTTGTACAAATGCTTAGTAAATGAAAATACTTGTGTGTGTGTGTGTTTTAGCATGTGCACTGCTATAGTGTTCTCTCTATCTTTCTCACTCTTTTCCTGCCACTCTGCTCAGTATATATTCTCCTCCTTCAAACTATGTTTATTATCCCTCATTTTTGTACTCCCGAAGAAGGGCTAAAGCCTGACATGTCAAACTTTCTTTCCCCTTTTCCACATAAAGCATGAAACTAATAAGACTTTTTCTACCTCTGTTTGTCATTTCCTTGAGCTATATATTAAATATATGTATATATTATATATACAACTTCCCTAGTGATGGTGGCACAAATAAAAACACCCAGTCCATGCTGTAAAATGGAGGGGTAGAGAGGGCCCCTGAGTCCAGTAAGACGACCTCTCTAGTGCTGGTGGCACGGATAAAAGCACCCAGTCCTTACTGTAAAGTGGTGCTGGTGTTAAGAAGGGCATCCAACCAGTATATATACTACTGCCAAAAACTATGATGATAATGATGATGATATATGTATGTATGTGTGTATTTGTGTGTTCATGTTTGTTTATGTACCATAACTTAGCAGTTTGACAAAAAACAAATCAATAACATTAAAGTACTGGTGTTCATATCATAAATTCTACTAAATCCTTCTCTTGAAGGTGGTGCTCTAGCATGGCCGGAGTCTGATGAATAAAACTAGTAAAAAATGTAAAGAGAAATCTGTCAAACATTCTTTTTTTTTTTTTTTTTTTTAATTAGTACATTTCTTGACTAATTAGCTATGAACTAATTAAAGGATCATTTCCTCTCTTCATGAACTTCACATAGGGATATACGATTTAAGAAGGGAGCACTCTTTAAAAACAAGGCCTACCTATAATAGCAGGTGTAAGTCGGCCAGGACTTCATGTTGGAACAGGTCCCTAACATAAACCAATGCCGTATGTTGGTCGTGTGCATGATTGAATATCAATTGTTATTTTTTAATTACAAGACTGTTTCTAATACAAAACAAACAACCAATGTACCATAGATACTACATATATTTGTATATATATATATATATATATATATATATGTAGTACTGCTGCCAATTATGTATATGTACATATGTATATATGTTTATATGTATATATATATATATACATGTTTATATATATATATGTATATATATATGTTTATATATGTTTATATATATATATATATATATATATATATATATATACATGTTTATACATATATATATATGTTTTTATATGTTTATATATATGTATATATATGTTTATATATATATATATATATCATCATCCATTAACGTCGATCTTCCACGGTGGCATGATATATACACATAAATAAATATGTATATATATATATTTATGAGTATGTATATATATATATATATATATATATATATATATATATATGTATGTACACACACTTACAAGTGTCTGATTATTTGATCCACTTAATATGGACATTTTTTTTTTTTTTTTTTTTTCATCATTTAAAAAATCTGCTAATTTAAAGACATATTTATATATTGATATCTCTGTGTACATATATACATCTTGGTTTCTCTGTGTGTATATATATGTATATCTATAGATAGATATTCAGGTAGAGATGTTCAGGTATATATTTGCACTTGATTCTGTGTGTAAAACACAAATGTTTTTGTTAGTTGATGACATTGTTGTGGTGTGTGTCAGTTGAATACGTGTCCAGGCAAGATACTAGAAACCAAGTTACTCACAGGTAAAAACTCTTCCACCCCACACCTGCTATTCACTTTCAGATTCAGAAGTGAGTAACAAAATATACTAGAGGGTTATAGATACGTTATAAAACTCTCCGTTTTAAAGTATTTATATTTATTTAAACCTTTAGCGTTTAAACCGGTCGTACACCTCTTTCTGTTCAAACCGACCATAACCAGCCACTCCTACTGATGTTAAGGTATTGTTCTCAAAATAAATAATATCAAAATCTCATAGATATGATATTATGTGAGGTAAAGTCTTTACCATGAAAATATAATAATATATATAGAGTAGTGTAAATGGTAAAGGGTTAACCCTTTAGTGTTTAAACTGGTCAAATCCGGTCAGAATTCTCTCACCTCTTTCTGTTCAAACCAGCAATAACCGGCCACTGATACTTATGTTAAGGTATTGTTCTTAAAACAAATAATATCAAAATCTCATAGATTCGATATTATGTGAGATAATTATGTGGTCAAGACTTTACCATGAAAATATAACAGTATATATAGAGTAATGTAAATGGCAAAGGGTTAAACACCTATCATAATTTTATATGAAGGCCTCTATTTTAGTGGTTAGTGTGCTGAGCTTATGATCCTAAGACCATGAGTTTCATTCCAAAACTGGGTAGTGTGTTGTATTCTTAAGCAAGACACTTTATTTCATGTTGATCCAGTGCACTTAGTTCGAAACAAATTGTGACAACACTGGTGCCAAGCTGTATCACCCCTTACCTTTCTAATGGACAACATGGGTGTCAGGAAGAGGGCAAACTTGCACACCTAGGGAAATGTTGGTCTTCCAGAAAGCACCCTAATAATCAGGCTTCTTCCTCAGAGATGTAAACCGATTGTCCATCAAACAGGGATGTAAAACCCATGAACCCATATGCTCCAAACACTAGCTTAACCATTTAGCATTTACATTACTCTCTATATATACTATTGTATGTTTGCTTTATCTCACATAGAGAATTCTGGTGAGAGAATTCTGGCTGAATACAGCAGGTTTAAATGCTGAAGGGATAATAATAAATAAGGTTGCTATATTACTAAATCACTCCAAATTCTTGATTATTTTAAGAATCATTTAAAAATCATAAGCCGACCGAGGTGATAAAAGCCAACCTTACCCAATTACACCTCTCAAAGGCAATGACACACGACCGTGACCTCTGGCGTCACGTAGTAATACAGAGTACCCGACCTCCCATGGGTACAAGCTGAAGCATATAGACAATATGCCCCCACGCCCCCCACTGCAAGGTGGTCGTGGAGGTGCCACGGCAAAAAAGCACCCAGCCCACACAGTAAAGTGGACGTGTAGGCGCCACGAAAAAGCACCCAGTCCACACTGTAAATGAGGTTGGTGTTAGGAAGGGCATCCAGCTGTAGAAATCAAGCCAGATCAGTTCCTGTATGAGCAAGGCATGGTCAGCCGACCAGACACTGCCCACAACAGGACAACCTGTCTAACCCATGCTAGCGTGGAAGAACGGACGTAAAACGGTGATGATGATGATGAAGCAGTGTCTTTCATTAGAAATATGACAATGGAAAGGAGAAGGACAATAGGCAGGTATATTGTGAAAGAACAAGAAAGAAAGAGAGGTTCTATCCAGGTGTGTCTTAACAGCATTATAGGCCCCCCCCCCCCCCCGGGCAAAGCAGAGCACTGGGGCCCCTACCTACGCAACCACTCACAGGAATAAAAATACAAATGGGCCCCCTATCCTTGTGGGGCCCCTGGGCAACTGCCCAGCATGCCCATGCATTAAGACGGCCCTGGTTCTATCAATATTTCCCTGGTCAATGTACCCAGAGAAATAGAGGTGATTTGTTCTAAAGACAAACAGACAGAATACCTCATTACACCTCCACACACCTTATCACCTCTTATCCCACCTTAGCCATTCTCACCCCACCTCTATGCCTCAACACCTCACCTTCTCTCAGCCCACCCTCGTTATTGTACCTCACTACATCATAACTCACCTTGTCACACACACACCTCACCACACCTCACCACACCTCATCACACCTCAGTACACCACAACACACCCCCGTCACACCTCACCACACCACACCTCACCACACCACACCACACCACACACCTCACCACACCTCACCACACCTCAGTACACCACAACACACCCCGTCACACCTCACCTCACCACACCACACCACACCACACCACACCTTACTGCACCAGACTACGCTTCATCTCACCTCATCTCACATCATCCCCCTTCTCCATACCTTACCTGCTCTAACCCCCCCCCCCCCCCGCCTCACCACATCACACCTTACTGCACCCATTTATTCATTCAATTCACGCCTTCTCACCCCACACACACACCCACACACCTACACCCCCACTCCACACACGCCCCACCCACCCCTCGCAACACCACATCTAGTTCACCTGATTTCATAACCCCCCCCCTCCGCTCCTTACTTCATATCACTACACATCGCCACACCTTACTGCACCTGGCTACCCCCACAACCATATCCCCCACCCCACCACACACATACCTACACACCCAACACCCACATACCTACATACATAAATACATCCATCTACGCATCCCCACACACCTTCGTGGACCACACCTGAACACACCACACCACACCTCACCTCACCTCACCACAGCAACACAGATCACACTTCAACACACCACACCTGAACACACCTTCGTAGACCACACCACAACACACCACACCACACCTGAACACACCAACACACCTGAACACACCACACCACACCACACCACACCACACCACACCACACCACACCACACCACACCACACCACACCACACCACACCACACCACACCACACCACACCACAACACACCACACCACACCTGAACACACCAACACACCTGAGCGCACCTCACCACACCACACCACACCACAACACACCACACCACACCTGAACACACCAACACACCTGAGCGCACCTCACCACACCACACCTTACCACACCACACCTTACCACACCACACCACACCAACACATACCACACCTCACCACACCACACCACCACACACCACCACACCAACACACACCACACCACACCACACCACCACACCAACACACACCACACCACCACCACATGTGCTCCCCCCCACCCCCCACACCACCACCACATGTGCCCCCCCCCCCCCCCACCCCACCAATCACCACCTCTTTGTTATTATACATATATTAACCTGTGCATTAATTTAATCTCCTTGGCAACAAACTTCACTGACCTCTGACCTCTGACCTCTGCTTTCCACCTTTAAGCCATCTTCAATAATCTTGCTCACTTTGAAATCTGGACCCCGACCTCTCCCCCTCTCTCTCTACCCCCTCCCCTCACCTCCCCCTCACTATCTCTACTCCCCCCTCTACCCCCCCCCCCCCTCTCAGGTCTTAAGGACGTAGTAGATATCTTCAGATTACCAGTATGCAATATTTATAAGTAAGCTTTCTAGAAGATCTAATATCACAAGCCATCCTCATTGGTACCATCATCACCATGGTCACCACCACCATCACCATCATCATCATCATCATAATCGTCACCATCATCATCACCATGGTCACCACCACCATCACCATCATCATCATCATCATAATCGTCACCATCATCATCATCATCATCATCATAACCATCCATCATAGCCATCATAACCATCACCATGGTCACCACCATCATCACCATCATCATCATCATCATAATCGTCACCATCATCATCACCATGGTCACCACCATCATCACCATCATCATCATCATCATAATCGTCACCATCATCATCACCATGGTCACCACCACCATCACCATCACCATCATCATCATAATCGTCACCATCATCATCATCATCATCATCATAACCATCCATCATAGCCATCATAACCATCACCATGGTCACCACCATCATCACCATCATCATCATCATCATAATCGTCACCATCATCATCACCATGGTCACCACCATCATCACCATCATCATCATCATCATAATCGTCACCATCATCATCACCATGGTCACCACCACCATCACGATCACCATCATCATCATAATCGTCACCATCATCATCATCATCATCATAACCATCCATCATAGCCATCATAACCATCACCATCGTCATCATCATCACCACCATCATAATCGTCATCATAACCCATCATAGCCATCGTAACCATCACCATCGTCATCATCATCATCACCATCATAATCGTCATCATAACCCATCATAGCCATCGTAACCATCACCATCTTCATCATCATCTTCATCATCATCATCATAATCGTCATCAT
>OZ024752.1:48765288-48772788 GCA_964016885.1 Eledone cirrhosa | reverse complement strand
AATTATGTGAGGTAAAGCCTTTACCATGAAAATATAATAGTAAATATAGAGTAATGTGAGATAATTATGTGAGGTAAAGCCTTTACCATTAAAATATAATAGTATATATAGAGTAATGTGAGATAATTATGTGAGGTAAAGCCTTTACCATTAAAATATAATAGTAAATATAGAGTAATGTGAGATAATTATGTGAGGTAAAGCCTTTACCATGAAAATATAATAGTAAATATAGAGTAATGTGAGATAATTATGTGAGGTAAAGCCTTTACCATTAAAATATAATAATATATATAGAGTAATGTGAGATAATTATGTGAGGTAAAGCCTTTACCATTAAAATATAATAGTATATATAGAGTAATGTGAGATAATTATGTGAGGTAAAGCCTTTACCATTAAAATATAATAGTATATATAGAGTAATGTGAGATAATTATGTGAGGTAAAGCCTTTACCATTAAAATATAATAGTATATATAGAGTAATGTGAGATAATTATGTGAGGTAAAGCCATTACCATGAAAATATAATAGTAAATATAGAGTAATGTGAGATAATTATGTGAGGTAAAGCCTTTACCATTAAAATATAATAGTATATATAGAGTAATGTGAGATAATTATGTGAGGTAAAGCCTTTACCATTAAAATATAATAGTATATATAGAGTAATGTGAGATAATTATGTGAGGTAAAGCCTTTACCATTAAAATATAATAGTAAATATAGAGTAATGTGAGATAATTATGTGAGGTAAAGCCTTTACCATTAAAATATAATAGTATATATAGAGTAATGTGAGATAATTATGTGAGGTAAAGCCTTTACCATTAAAATATAATAGTATATATAGAGTAATGTGAGATAATTATGTGAGGTAAAGCCTTTACCATGAAAATATAATAGTAAATATAGAGTAATGTGAGATAATTATGTGAGGTAAAGCCTTTACCATTAAAATATAATAGTATATATAGAGTAATGTGAGATAATTATGTGAGGTAAAGCCTTTACCATTAAAATATAATAGTAAATATAGAGTAATGTGAGATAATTATGTGAGGTAAAGCCTTTACCATTAAAATATAATAGTATATATAGAGTAATGTGAGATAATTATGTGAGGTAAAGCCTTTACCATTAAAATATAATAGTAAATATAGAGTAATGTGAGATAATTATGTGAGGTAAAGCCTTTACCATTAAAATATAATAGTAAATATAGAGTAATGTGAGATAATTATGTGAGGTAAAGCCTTTACCATTAAAATATAATAGTATATATAGAGTAATGTGAGATAATTATGTGAGGTAAAGCCTTTACCATTAAAATATAATAGTATATATAGAGTAATGTGAGATAATTATGTGAGGTAAAGCCTTTACCATTAAAATATAATAGTATATATAGAGTAATGTGAGATAATTATGTGAGGTAAAGCCTTTACCATTAAAATATAATAGTATATATAGAGTAATGTGAGATAATTATGTGAGGTAAAGCCTTTACCATTAAAATATAATAGTATATATAGAGTAATGTGAGATAATTATGTGAGGTAAAGCCTTTACCATTAAAATATAATAGTAAATATAGAGTAATGTGAGATAATTATGTGAGGTAAAGCCTTTACCATTAAAATATAATAGTAAATATAGAGTAATGTGAGATAATTATGTGAGGTAAAGCCTTTACCATTAAAATATAATAGTATATATAGAGTAATGTGAGATAATTATGTGAGGTAAAGCCTTTACCATTAAAATATAATAGTATATATATAGAGTAATGTGAGATAATTATGTGAGGTAAAGCCTTTACCATTAAAATATAATAGTAAATATAGAGTAATGTGAGATAATTATGTGAGGTAAAGCCTTTACCATTAAAATATAATAGTAAATATAGAGTAATGTGAGATAATTATGTGAGGTAAAGCCTTTACCATTAAAATATAATAGTATATATAGAGTAATGTGAGATAATTATGTTAGGTAAAGCCTTTACCATTAAAATATAATAGTAAATATAGAGTAATGTGAGATAATTATGTGAGGTAAAGCCTTTACCATGAAAATATAATAGTAAATATAGAGTAATGTGAGATAATTATGTGAGGTAAAGCCTTTACCATTAAAATATAATAGTATATATAATGTGAGATAATTATGTGAGGTAAAGCCTTTACCATTAAAATATAATAGTATATATAGAGTAATGTGAGATAATTATGTGAGGTAAAGCCTTTACCATTAAAATATAATAGTAAATATAGAGTAATGTGAGATAATTATGTGAGGTAAAGCCTTTACCATTAAAATATAATAGTAAATATAGAGTAATGTGAGATAATTATGTGAGGTAAAGCCTTTACTATTAAAATATAATAGTATATATAGAGTAATGTGAGATAATTATGTGAGGTAAAGCCTTTACCATTAAAATATAATAGTATATATAGAGTAATGTGAGATAATTATGTGAGGTAAAGCCTTTACCATTAAAATATAATAGTAAATATAGAGTAATGTGAGATAATTATGTGAGGTAAAGCCTTTACCATTAAAATATAATAGTAAATATAGAGTAATGTGAGATAATTATGTGAGGTAAAGCCTTTACCATTAAAATATAATAGTAAATATAGAGTAATGTGAGATAATTATGTGAGGTAAAGCCTTTACCATTAAAATATAATAGTATATATAGAGTAATGTGAGATAATTATGTGAGGTAAAGCCTTTACCATTAAAATATAATAGTATATATAGAGTAATGTGAGATAATTATGTGAGGTAAAGCCTTTACCATTAAAATATAATAGTATATATAGAGTAATGTGAGATAATTATGTGAGGTAAAGCCTTTACCATTAAAATATAATAGTATATATAGAGTAATGTGAGATAATTATGTGAGGTAAAGCCTTTACCATTAAAATATAATAGTATATATAGAGTAATGTGAGATAATTATGTGAGGTAAAGCCTTTACCATTAAAATATAATAGTATATATAGAGTAATGTGAGATAATTATGTGAGGTAAAGCCTTTACCATTAAAATATAATAGTAAATATAGAGTAATGTGAGATAATTATGTGAGGTAAAGCCTTTACCATTAAAATATAATAGTATATATAGAGTAATGTGAGATAATTATGTGAGGTAAAGCCTTTACCATTAAAATATAATAGTAAATATAGAGTAATGTGAGATAATTATGTGAGGTAAAGCCTTTACCATTAAAATATAATAGTATATATAGAGTAATGTGAGATAATTATGTGAGGTAAAGCCTTTACCATTAAAATATAATAGTATATATAGAGTAATGTGAGATAATTATGTGAGGTAAAGCCTTTACCATTAAAATATAATAGTATATATAGAATAATGTGAGATAATTATGTGAGGTAAAGCCTTTACCATTAAAATATAATAGTATATATAGAGTAATGTGAGATAATTATGTGAGGTAAAGCCTTTACCATTAAAATATAATAGTATATATAGAGTAATGTGAGATAATTATGTGAGGTAAAGCCTTTACCATTAAAATATAATAGTATATATAGAGTAATGTGAGATAATTATGTGAGGTAAAGCCTTTACCATTAAAATATAATAGTATATATAGAGTAATGTGAGATAATTATGTGAGGTAAAGCCTTTACCATTAAAATATAATAGTATATATAGAATAATGTGAGATAATTATGTGAGGTAAAGCCTTTACCATTAAAATATAATAGTATATATATAGAGTAATGTGAGATAATTATGTGAGGTAAAGCCTTTACCATTAAAATATAATAGTATATATAGAGTAATGTGAGATAATTATGTGAGGTAAAGCCTTTACCATTAAAATATAATAGTATATATAGAGTAATGTGAGATAATTATGTGAGGTAAAGCCTTTACCATAAAAATATAATAGTAAATATAGAGTAATGTGAGATAATTATGTGAGGTAAAGCCTTTACCATTAAAATATAATAGTAAATATAGAGTAATGTGAGATAATTATGTGAGGTAAAGCCTTTACCATTAAAATATAATAGTATATATAGAGTAATGTGAGATAATTATGTGAGGTAAAGCCTTTACCATTAAAATATAATAGTATATATAGAGTAATGTGAGATAATTATGTGAGGTAAAGCCTTTACCATTAAAATATAATAGTATATATAGAGTAATGTGAGATAATTATTTGAGGTAAAGCCTTTACCATTAAAATATAATAGTATATATAGAGTAATGTGAGATAATTATGTGAGGTAAAGCCTTTACCATGAAAATACAATAGTATATATAGAGTAATGTGAGATAATTATGTGAGGTAAAGCCTTTACCATTAAAATATAATAGTAAATATAGAGTAATGTGAGATAATTATGTGAGGTAAAGCCTTTACCATTAAAATATAATAGTATATATAGAGTAATGTGAATGCTAAAGGGTTAAACCTGGCAGAGCCCAACCCTCTCCAGGCCTGAACACAGCCGATTTTTTCTATAGAGGAAGAATCGACCCCAGTACTGGTAGACTGGTACTTTTCTTTTATCGACCTCGAAAGAATGTAGGCAAAGTTGACCTCGATGGGATTTTGTGGCCGGAGGTATTCGGACTTACCTTGCGTCTTTCTATCACTCGTTCCACCATCCACGTGGGGTATTTCTAAACAGCGTCTCTCTTCACACAACCCGTCTCCTCATGGTGGCAACAGCCAAGTGACCACTGCCCACCACTTGGTCCCTCGTGTCACCCCCGTCCTCTAGCTTCCAGTCAGGCGCCCGTCTCTCTCCCAACTTCCGGCCGGCAATCCCTGTCCCACGGCAGCTCTACACACCCCTTCTATCTCATGGCAGCCCCACAGATTTGAACACACGGAGTGCAATGAGGCGGGACGAATACCTTAAAGCGTTCTATCCAACACCTTAATGACTCTAACAATTTGCCGCCTTATTAGGTTAGGGGCGGTGGATTGGCAGTATCGGTAGAGGGTCGGACGCCATGCTTTGCAGCATAAAGTTATGGCCCTTTATGATCTGAGTTCAAATCCTGCCGAGGTTAACTTTGCCTTTCATCCTTACGGGGTTGATAAAATGAAGTACCAGTAATGCACTGGGGTAATTGCTGGCCTTGTGCCAATAGTAGAAACAATTGTTAGTTTAGTGCATATTAATTATTGTAGTTAAAAATATATTTTTACAACCCTAGTTAATATTAAGACCAAGTATGTCTTTATATTTTCCACAATTCAACTGATGAAGAGTTAAGATAATTTTAAAACAAATAATAAAAATAAAAAATAAAATATGTGAAATGAAATTTTGAAAAAGTTTTTGAAAAACAAGGGGATAAAAATAAACCATATATATATATTTTTTTTATATAATATTTATGAAGAAATGAAAAATTTTGAATTCTGAAATAAATATAAATTTCATTGGTGAGCTTATGTTTATTTTTTATTCATTTAATAACAACAACAACAGCAATAACAATAATAATAACAGTAACAATAATAGTAACAACAATAATAATAATAATAGTAATAATAATGATAATATTATTATTACTTTGTTGCTATTTTTTTTGTGTTTTTTTGTGCTTATTAAATTATTTTTATAGAATAGTTAAATTTAAAAATAATTTCATATATATATATTTTTTTTTAATTAAAAAAAATAGAAATTACAAAAAAAATAAAAATGTTATTTATTCATTTATTTTTCAAATCAGTGAAGCAATGATTTGAAACTTGACATTCTGTTGGTCAGAGTGTCTAAAGATATGAATATTTAAGGCTGCAATGATAGAAAATGTATTGAGAGATGTGAAAAATATATAAAATAAAATAAAATAATAAAATGGAATAAGAATAAGAAAATGAACATGAATATAACGACAGAAAATGAAATTATGGTCATATGTATATATATGTATATATATATGTGTATATATATGTGTATATGTATGTATATATATTCATCTCTCTCCTTCCCTCTCTCTCTCTCTATATATATATATATATATATAAATATATATATATATTATATATATATATATATATTATATATATATAAATATATATATATATATATATTATATATATATATATATATTATATATATAAATATTATATTATATATATATTATATATATATATATATATATATAATCTAATATATATAATATATATATAATGTAATATATATAATATATATATATAATATATATATATATAATATATATATAATGTAATATATATAATATATATATATACATATAATATATATATATATATATAATATATATATAATGTAATATATATAATATATATATATATATTATATATATATATATATATAATATATATATATATTTATATATATATATATATATTAGAAAGTGAGGTATTTTTTACAAAATGAAAAATAACCGAGGTGTCCTACACGAGTGAAAGTATAAGGAAAAAAGATGAAATCGAAAAAAGTAGAATTGAAATGGAGGGTCTGTGGTTAAAAAACCACAGACCCTCCATCTCAATTCTATTTTTGAAAAGCTTAAGAACTGCGAAACTGGTAAAGGAACCAAATAAATATAAATAAAAAAAAAAAAAGACTCCAGTTGCATTTTCAATTTCATCTTTTTTCCCTATATATATATATATATATATATATATATATATTTATTTATTTATCCACACTCACCTTTGCTACATACACACACAAAGGTCTATATATATTTCACACACACACACATATATATATATTCATCCACACTCACCTCACATGCATACACACACAAAACCCTGTGTATAGGTACACACACATACAAACATACACAAATATACACACACAGACAGACAGAAGTTTG
The DNA here is from genome assembly GCA_964016885.1 of Eledone cirrhosa. NCBI lineage: Eukaryota > Metazoa > Mollusca > Cephalopoda > Octopoda > Eledonidae > Eledone > Eledone cirrhosa. The sequence goes on along the minus strand of OZ024752.1, from coordinate 48,765,895 downwards.
AAAAATTGAAATTTCCAATGCTCAACCATGGATCAACGGATGCGTTTATGAATGAATTAATAACAGATTTTTAGAGATTTGAAGTAAAAAAAAAATGGAAAAGAACCATATAACTTGAAAGAATTCACTGAACAATTCCGAAAATGCCATATTAACTACAACAAGAAGTGATTTAACACTTTAGCATTTAAACCGGCCATATCTGGCCATATCCAGGCCGAGTTCTCTCACCTCTTACTGTTCAAACCGGCTATAGCTGGACGCTCATGCTGTTGTTAAGGTATTGTTCTCAAAATAAATAAAATCAAAATCTCATAGATTCGATATTATGTGAGATAATTATGAGAGGTAAAGACTTTACCATGAAAATATAATAGTATATATAGAGTAATTTAAATGCTAAAGGTTAACATTTAAACCAGCCATATCCGGCCACAGTTCTCTCACTTCTTTCTGTTCCAACCGGCTGTAATTGGCCACTCATACTGTTGTTAAAATATTGTTCTCAAAATAAATAATATCAAAATCTCATAGATTCAATATTATGTGAGATAATATAATAGTAAATATAGAGTAATGTTTCTACTTTTGGCACAAGGCCAGTGAT
>OZ024752.1:48752788-48760288 GCA_964016885.1 Eledone cirrhosa | reverse complement strand
CTCATTTACAGTGAGTGCTGGGTGCTTTTTTGCCGTGGCACCTCCACGACCACTTTGCAGTGGAATGATAGGAACCCCAGTCCCTATCATCTCATTTCTACAGCTGAGTAAACTGGAGCAATGTGAAATAAAGTGTCTTGCTCAAGGAAACAACACATCACCCGGTCTGAGAATTGAACTCACAACCTTTCGATTGCAAGGCCAATGCTCTAACCACTAAGCCATGTGCCTCCATATATATATGCCTTATATATATATATAAGCAAAAAGTATGACCCCGACGGCAGAGCTCAAGCCGTTTCAACGGCTATTTCTGGACAAAATTAGAATTTTTAGCCTGGTGAATAAATAGCCGAACTTTTCAAGGGGGTACTTCCTTATATGGGAAGATTAACAACTACGATCTTCCTACATAAGGAAGTACCCCTTTGAAAAGTTCGGCTATTTATTCACCAGGCTAAAAATTCTAATTTAGTCCAGAAATAGCCATCGCAACGGCTTGAGCTCTGCCGTCGGGGTCATACTTTTTCCTATTTCCCACTCTACTACCCTAAGTATTGAGTACTCTGGTGCATTATGGTCCATCTGGTTCCTTACCACAATTCCTTTGTTATATATATATATATATATATATATATATATATATATATATATATATAAATAATTGCTGCATATATATGTATAATTTCTTTTAATGAAATGAATGGCATCAGCAAATTATTTGAAGGGAAAAAAAAAACTATTCAAAAAGATAAATACCTGATTTTTGCAGGAACAAGTAGAGAGTTAATGTCGACAAAACCCTGGGTTATGGTGACAAGGGGGCTGATTGTGTGGGATTAGGGGAGGAAATAGTTCTTTCACTTTTCATTTTTATTCATTTATTTATTTATTTTGTTTGTTTAACTTTGTTTTCTTCTACAGGAATGTTGAGTTCTTTAAATGAAAATCTAAATAGAATTACATATTTTTTGGTGTTTCATTTCGTTGTGTTTTATCATAAAATATAAGAATATATGGAAATAAATATAAAAGGTTAAAAACTAAAAGGATAAAAAGAGTTGTTTCTTAGTCTTATCTGCGCCATTCTTTACTCATATTTTTACATAAAACATTTTTAGTTTCTTAGTTTTGCAAGGATGAAAGAGAATGTTATTGAAGATAAACTGTTTGTGCGTATTGTGCATAAGTAAGGTATTTTGTAAATATATTGTCCTAGCTATTGTATTGTCCGAGTTAAATGATGGATAATGTGTGCATGTGCATATTATATATATATATATATATTAGTGTATGTATGTATGAATGTATATGTATGTGTGTGTGTGTATATATATATATGTATATATATATATATATATGTATGTATATATATATATACATATATATATATAAAACCATAGAGGAAATATTTATTATTAGTACAGATTAAAGTTTAAGCAAAGAATTGCTGCTTTCACCCTATTATGGGATCTTCTGAATATATACATATATATATATATATATATATATATATATATATATATATATATATATATATATATGTATGTATATATATATATTAATATGTATATATATATTGATATATATATGTATATATATATTGATATATGTATATATATATTGATATATATATATATATATATATGTATATATATATATATATATATATATATATATATATATATATATATATATGTATATATATATTGATATATATATATTAATATGTATATATATATTGATATATATATGTATATATATATTGATATATATATGTATATATATATTAATATGTATATATAAATTGATATATATATATGTATATATATATTGATATATATATATATATATATATATGTATATATATATTGATATATATATATATTGATATATATATATGTATATATATATTGATATATATATATGTATATATATATTGATATATATATATGTATATATATATATATATATATGTATATATATATATATATATATATATGTATATATATATTGATATATATATATATGTATATATATATTGATATATATATATATGTATATATATATTGATATATATATATGTATATATATTAATATATATATATGTGTGTGTACACATAAGCATTCACATTACATACATTCTCCTATATATGAAAAAAAAAGCATTGCACCATTTTTAGCTGTTGTTGTTTAGCCTTAAATTACCTCTTACTGAGTAGACAGGCCTATGATTAGAGGCTTTCCAACATTCCGGGCCATATGTAATAATTGTATTGTAGAACCTGGGCAGTTTTGGGGTGGTTTGGTATTAAGGGGGTTAAAGGTTTTGCCACTTTAACCAACTTATTGTCCTTAATAACTTATGATAAGAAGTAACAGGAAGTGTGTTGAATTACAGGCTAAATTGCTACTGTTACTACAGATTGTACCCAGTACACCCAGAAAAGTGGTTGGTGAATGAGTTGAGACAAATTAGGGTTCAAAAGATCCTGTAGATTTGCTCATCTAAAAGGTCTGTCTTAAGCGAGAAAGTTCATCAGGCTGGTGCGTATCTCGGTTTCATGGTGTGAAGGGACTGAGAGTACAGGGCTCCCCCTTGGAGAAGACACCAGTCCATCACAGGGTTAAAGTCTGTCTTAAGCCAGAAGTTTCATCAAGCTGGTGCGTATCCTGGTTGCATGGTGTGAAGGGACTGAGAGTACAAGACTTCCCCCTGGACAGGACACCAGTCCATTGCAGGGTTAAACTCCCAGCCATTGCTGGTACTAATTTTCAGCTGAGTATACTGGAGCAACATGAAATGAAGTGTTTTGCTCAAGAATACAACACACAACCCAGCCCAGAAATGAAACCCAGGACATTATGATCTTAAGTTCAACATCCTTACCACTAGGCCACTCATTTCCACAAATAGTACTAAGAACACAACACACAACCCAGCCCTGGAATCAAACCCACAATATTGTGATCATAAGCCCAACACCCTTACCATTAGGCCATGTGACTCAACAGATTTGATGAGGAGTTCACAATTGAAGTATTTTGTGACATTGTAAAAATAATTGTTTTTACTTTAGGCACAAGGCTAGCAAATACCCAGTGCATTACTGGTACTTTATTTTATCGACCCTGTAAGGATGAAAGGCAAAGTCAACCTCGGCGGGATTTGAACTCAGATCGTAAGGGGACGTAACTATGCTGGAAAGCATGGCGTCCGACCCTCTACCGATACTGCCAATTAGGGTTTAAAAGTACTTTTGTTTCTACTCCTTTTATAAGACATGATTTTATAAGATATGATTTAGAGAGATAGTAAAATATATCTAAATTTACAGAATGTCACATTTTTATATTGTTATCCTGAGAAAATGATGACAATAAAATACAGTTGAGAATAGAAACAAACTATATAAATTTTAAAATAGTACAATAGATGTTTTCTTAGTCAATAATAAAATGTATTATATATTTCTTTCAAAAGTTGACAAAGCTTAAGAAATGAAAAACTGAAAGCAGGTAGTTCTTGCTTGCATCATCATCGTCTGTCATGCATGCAGGGATAAAAGAGACTTTTTTTTATCACTGAAGTCTTTTATTTAATTTAATAGAAATATATATATATATATATAAAAAAAAAAAATTTTTAATAGAAAAAAAAATTAATTAAGAAAGAGAAATTTAAATAGAATGAAAAGAAAATTTTATATTTACAGTGATATTCAATCCCAAAGCTCTTCTGGAAATTGTATATCAAACTAAAAAGACAATGAAGTCGACTGCTGGAGAACAGAGCTGTCTTTTGACAATTAGCAATAACACACACAAAAAAACAACAAAACAAACACAAACACATACTAAACAAATAAAAAAACAACATAACAAACATTTTAAAATGCTTTGTTGAAGGAAAAGATGAAATCAGAAAGGAGGAGATAACTGCAACAACAACAACAACAATACAAAAGTTTTGTACTCTGTTATTGTTGTTGTTATTATTATTATTATTATTATTTTCATTATTTTTATTTTTTGTCATTGTTATTATTGTTGTTGTTGTTTTAGGATTTTTTTTTTTTCTGTAGTTTTTCGTTTTAGCATTTTTCTCGACAATAACGTCAGGTTGGTTCCTTGTACCAAAGAAAAACTCCGATGTTATTAATTGTTAGACATACATCAGTAAAACTTTATACAGCATTGTTCTTCATCATATTTAGTATTATGTTACTAAAAGAGATTTCGAAAAAAAAAAAAAAATGAAATAAAATAAAATAAAATATAAAAACAGTAAATAAATAAATAAATAAAAAATTAACAAAAAAAAATTAAAATACAAACAAAGAAGGAAAGAAAGAGGGAAAGCACGAAAGCAAACTGAGAATTTTTACAATAGAATAGAATGGTAGAAAAAAGACTTCATATTGAAAACAAAAAACTATATATGCATTCTTCTGTATGTATATATGTGTGTGTGTATATATATATATATATATATATATATATATATGTCTGTATATATACACATAAATACATATATATATGTGTATGTGTGTGTGTGTGTATATATATGCATGCTTAAAAGAAAGTTATTTTAAAGACAATAGCAAAAGATTATAAGTTTTTGAAAATTATTGGAAGTTTTATATAAAAACTAAAACTAAATCTAGGGGAAACAGTACACACATATTCAAACAAAATATTGTATAAGGATAATGAAAATAATAATAATAGTAATAATAATAATAATGAGGAAGGAGGAGGAGAAGAAATATTAATAATAATAATGATTTGTTTCAATAATAATAATAATAATAATAATAATATGCAAAAATACACGGCAGAAAAATGAAATCGTACACCTTAATAATAAAAGTTTTGTTTCGATGAAAAGTAAAAAAAATAATCCAATTATTTTAAAAAGAATATCTTCATCTTCATTGTTTGAAAATCTAAAAAAAAAAATTAAAAAAAAGAAATAAAAAAAAATCAACGTAAAAGAACAATAAAATTTAAAAAGCGAAAAATCAAAACTATATGAAATGTTGCATGATAGTCATTGTTTAGTGTATATGGTTTTTTTTATAGGTTCTATGTGTGTTTTTTAGAACTACTATGTTTATTTGTATGTTTTCCTTTCGCCTTTTGTTGTTGTTTTTTGTTGTTTTTTTTAGTGTTCTCAGTGTTTGTACTCAAAATGTAATGTTAACTATTCATTTTTCTTTTTTTTTCCTACTAGTTTGAGGTATTGGTTTCTTGCCATGCTGGAGCACTAGCTTGATTTAGTCAATCTACTAATTTGAAGTATTGGTCCTTAGCCATGCTGGAGTACTAGCTTGATTTAATCAAATTACTAAAAAGTCTAAAATCTGTCTTAAGCCAGAAGGCTCATTTGGGCGGTGCTTATCCCAGTTGCATGGCATGAAGTGACTGAGAGTACCAGACCTCCCCCTGGACAGGACGCCAGTCCATTGCAGGGTTAAACCCCACCAGCTATTACTGGTACTCATTTTCAGCTGAGTATACTGGAGCAATTTGAAATGAAGTGTTTTACTCAAGAACACAACACACAGCCCAGGAATCGAACCCACGACATTATGATCTTAAGTCCAACACCCTTACCACTAGGCCACGTGCCTCCACAATCAATGTACTAGTTTGAGGCATTGGTCCCTAGTCATGCTGGAGCACTTGCTTGATCAGCTTACATCTGCGTAGATTTTTGCAGGTGCTCCTATGAAGCTGCTCTTTTTTATAGGAGGTTCCTTAGATGTCTTAATCACACACACACACACACATACACACACACGCACACACAACGATGGTGACACTTTCAGCAAAGACAACCTTGAGATTAACAAATGAAACTGGTCGTATCTGACCAGAATTCTCTCACCTCTTTCTGTTCAAACCGGCTGTAACTGACCACTCATACCAATGTTAAGGTATTGTTCTCAAAATAAACAACACCAAAACCTCATAGATTTAATATTATGTAAGATAATTATGTGAGATAAAGCCTTTATTGTGAAAATACAATAGTAAATATAGAGTAATGTAAATGGTAAAGGGTTATCAAATTCTGGATTCAGTGGATTGGCAGTATCGGTAGAGGCTCGGACGCCATGCTTTGATGCATAGAGTTATGGCCCTTTCCAATCTGAGTTCAAATCCCGCCGAGGTTAACTTTGCCTTACATCCTTACGGGGTCAATAAAATAAAGTACCAGTAATGCACTAGGTAATTGCTGGCCTTGTGCCAAAAGTAGAAACAATTATTATTTGAAAATCATAAACAGTGTTTCTCATGAAAAATATAGAAGCAAAAGAGATTTTTAAAAAATACATCACATGAATTCACAATAATTTGGTTAAACCTTTAACATATTAAGGAGGCACATGGCTTAGTAGTTAGAGCATTGGCCTTGCAGACCGGGTGATGTGTTGTTTCCTTGAGCAAGACACTTTATTTCACATTTACTCAGCTGTAGAAATGAGATGATAGGGACCCCAGTCCCTATCATTCCACTGCAAAGTGGTCGTGGAGGTGCCACGGCAAAAAAGCACCCAGCACTCACTGTAAATGAGGTTGGTGTTAGAAAGGGCATCCAGCTGTAGAAATCAAGCCAGAATCAGTTCTCGTCCCACCCTTGCAAGCATGGAAAAGTGGACGTAAAATGAAATGAAATGAATGATATTAACCGGTCATATCTGACCAGAATTCTCTCACTCCTTTCTGTTCAAACCATCTGTAACTGGCCACTCATACTGATGTTAGTGTATTGTTCTAAAATAAGATTTGTCGATTAACTTTCATCAAATCAGACCAAGAAAACAATGTTTCAGTTGGTCTTTCCAATTGCTAATATCTATTGGTCACAACTCCAGGTAGAAGGAGCAACGTGAAATAAAGTGTCTTGCTCAAGGACCCAACGCATCGCCTGGTCCAAGAATCGAACTGACAACCTCACGATTGCGAATCCTGTTCTCTAACCAATCAGTCGATATTATGTGAGATAATTATGTGAGATAATGCCTTCATTGTGAAAATACAATAGTATATATAGAGTAATGTAGACGCTAAAGGGTTAAACTGCATGATATATTATGTTTCTTATGAGCATAAGATAAGCTGACCATTCTGTTCTACTTCACTCTGTTCAGGACTGGATTAACCATGAAGCAAAACAAGCACATGTGTAGGGCATTAAGGGAAAAGAGGGGCCAAATTATATTCAGATTAAATATATTTCATTCCCCCCCTCGACTCACACCTACAGATCTTATTTATGGAAGGTGTCATAATCTTTTAATTGCTTAGGATCTTAAAATGACTTAATCTGATCCTAACTAAGTTTGTGATTAAGAGAGGAAGAGAATCTAGTTGTAAAACCTCAGCAAAATCTAAAGTAAGCAGAACAGCGGCAATTGTAATATCTAAAAATATGCAAACCTATCTAACCCATGTTTACATTGGTAGAGTTGAAATAACAAATGATGAAAC
>OZ024752.1:48745288-48750288 GCA_964016885.1 Eledone cirrhosa | reverse complement strand
TCATCATCACCACCATCATCACCATCACCACCATCATCATCATCATCATCATCATCATCATCATCATCATCATCGTCACCATCATCATCACCATCACCACCATCATCATCGTCACCATCATCATCATCATCATCAACATCTGCAACAGCGCCACCTTCCTCCTTCTTCTCGTCCTCATCACCATCACCATCGTCTTCATAATCATCATTGTCATCATCATCAGCATCATCATCATCTTCATCATTATCACCATCACCATCATCATCACCATCATCAATGGAGGTGACATCGGTACATCAGACGCTAAGTTGGGCCCACAGCCTTTATCTCAGTGACTAATTCTGGTGAAAACAGGCAGGGGAGATAACCTTTAAATTTTAATAATAATTGATTAAATTATGAAATCTTTCAATACTACTACTACTACTACTACTACCAATACTACTACTACTACCATCACCACCACCACTACTACTACTACTACTACTACTACTACTACTACTACTACTACTACTACCACCACCACCACCACTACTACTACTACTACTACTACTACTACTACTACTACTACTACTACCACTACTACTACTGTTACTACTACTACTACTACTACTACTACTACTACTAACACTAGTAGCTGTACATTTTTATGGGTTCACCATAATTTAATAAGCTAACAGTGTATTGGTGTCAATTCTATAAACTATTGTCTCCTACCTACAAATTTGTCTTTGTTTATTTAAAAGAAAACACAAGGAAATGAAGAGGGAACAGATTAAATGCTTGCCATGTATTGAATACTTGTTAGTATAGTTGAATAGTGAGGGGGGTGCAAGCCATGTTCAAATATTCTGTCAACCAGGTACAAGTCAATAATGAGGTTATCACTTGATTTAACCCTTTAGTATTTAAACCAACCGTATCCGAACAGAATTCTCTCACCTCTTTCTGTTCAAACCGGCTGTAGGTAGTTGGATGCTCATGCTGTTGTTAAGGTATTGTTCTCAAAATAAATAGTATCAAAATGTCATAGATTTGATATTATGTGAGATATTATATGAGGTAAAGCCTTTACTGTGAAATTACAATAGTATATATAGAGTAATGTAAATGTTATGTGAGATATTATGTGAGGTAAAGCATTTACTGTGAAAATACAATAGTATATATAAAGTAATGTAAATGTTATGTGAGATATTATGTGAGGTAAAGCCTTTACTGTGACATTACAATAGTATATATAGAGTAATGTAAATGTTATGTGAGATATTATGTGAGGTAAAGCATTTACTGTGAAAATACAATAGTATATATAAAGTAATGTAAATGTTATGTGAGATATTATGTGAGATAAAGCCTTTACTGTGAAATTACAATAGTATATATAGAGTAATGTAAATGTTATGTGAGATATTATGTGAGGTAAAGCATTTACTGTGAAAATACAATAGTATATATAAAGTAATGTAAATGTTATGTGAGGTAAAGCCTTTACTGTGAAAATACAATAGTATATATAGAGTAATGTAAATGTTATGTGAGATATTATGTGAGGTAAAGCCTTTACTGTGAAAATACAATAGTATATATAGAGTTATGTAAATGTTATGTGAGATATTATGTGAGGTAAAGCATTTACTGTGAAAATACAATAGTATATATAGAGTAATGTAAATGTTATGTGAGATATTATGTGAGGTAAAGCCTTTACTGTGAAAATACAATAGTAGATATAGAGTAATGTAAATGGTATGTGAATGCTAAAGGGTTAAAAATTTGTGCTCTGACCTCACTAACCCTGCATTTTTTGCTACAAAGTATCGCTACAAAGTATTGCTACAAAGTATTGCTACAAAGTATCGCTACAAAGTATCGCTACAAAGTATCGCTACAAAGTATTGCTACAAAGTATCGCTACAAAGTATCGCTACAAAGTATCGCTACAAAGTATCGCTACAAAGTATCGCTACAAAGTATCGCTACAAAGTATCGCTACAAAGTATCGCTACAAAGTATCGCTACAAAGTATTGCTACAAAGTATCGCTACAAAGTATCGCTACAAAGTATCGCTACAAAGTATCGCTACAAAGTATCGCTACAAAGTATCGCTACAAAGTATCGCTACAAAGTATCGCTACAAAGTATTGCTACAAAGTATCGCTACAAAGTATCGCTACAAAGTATCGCTACAAAGTATCGCTACAAAGTATCGCTACAAAGTATCGCTACAAAGTATCGCTACAAAGTATCGCTACAAAGTATCGCTACAAAGTATTGCTACAAAGTATCGCTACAAAGTATCGCTACAAAGTATCGCTACAAAGTATTGCTACAAAGTATCGCTGAGGCCACGGGGAAGCCAGCACTTGGGCCCCCATTTGCTCATAATAGTGAGAGATGGGGAGAGTGGAAGTGACAGTCAGTGACAGTGGGAGTTTGGTTCCTTTGTGTTTGGACCTGGTATATATATATATATATATATATATATATGTTTCACGGCCACTCACTCACAGTACTTGGCAAACACAACAGTCGATTAACTTGATATATCCTAACATAAATACTAACATGGATATAACACCATCACCACTACCAATGTGATCATCATCATCACCACCATCATCATCATCATCATCATCATCATAGTCATCATCATCACCATCATCATCATCATTATTGTCATCACAAAGATCATCATCATCATCACAAAAACCATTATTTGGATTGGCAGAATCGTTAGACGGTTGGACGCCATGCTTTTCAGCATAGAGTTACGGCCCTTTACGGTCTGGGTTCAAATCCCGCTGAGGTTGACTTTGCCTTTCATCGTTACGGGGTCTATAAAATAAAGTACCAGTAATGCACTGGGGTAATTGCCGGCCTTGTGCCAATAGTAGAAACAATTATTATCATCATCATCATCATCACCATCCCCATCATTGTCCTCACAAAGATTGTCATCATCATCATCATCATAATCATTATCACAAAGATCACATCATCATCTTCGTTTCATCATTGTTATCTTTGTAATCATCCACATCACCACCACCACCATCATCACCACCACCACCACCACCACCACCACCATCACCACCACCACCACCACCATCACCACCACCATCACCATCATCACCATCACCACCACCATCACCACCACCACCACCACCACGACCACCACCACCACCATCACCACCATCACCACCACCACCACCACCACCACCACCATCATCACCACCACCATCACCACCACCACCACCACCACCATCATCACCATCATCATCACCATCATCACCACCACCACCACCACCACCACCATCATCACCACCACCACCACCACCATCACCACCACCACCACCACCACCACCACCACCATCACCACCATAACCACCACCATCACCACCATAACCACCACCACCACCATCACCACCACCACCACCACCATCACCACCACCACCACCACCACCACCACCACCATCACCACCATAACCACCACCATCACCACCATAACCACCACCACCACCACCACCATCACCACCACCACCACCACCATCACCACCACCACCACCACCATCACCACCACCACCACCATCACCACCATAACCACCACCATCACCACCATAACCACCACCACCACCACCACCACCACCACCACCACCACCACCACCACCACCACCGCCATCACCATCCACATTATTTACATGTTGATATAAAAGCAGTAAGATGTCGATGTTTGGTTGCGATAATATTGGTAAAGCAATGTAGTTAAGCTTGTTTGTCTGATCATGGCTGTGTCAAGTCCCAGATAGAACAGGAAGCCATGTTGAGATTCTTTTTACATAATTTAATTAAAGTTTATCACTGGTAAAATGTCTTAAAACAGAGCTAATTCTATTATATAGAGCACCGTTACTTGTCACAAGCTACACATCTACTTATATATGTTTGACGATGTACATATGCATAGTGTACACTTGCATCTCTCTGTCGCTATAGAGCTGTCTGTCTGTCTGTCTGTCTGTCTGTCTGTCTGTGTGTGTGTGTGTACTTATAATAATTGTTTCTACTTTTGGCACAAGGCCAGCAAATACCCAGTGTTTTACTGGTACTTTATTTTATCGACCCCGTAAGGATGAAAGGCAAAGTTAACCTCGGCGGGATTTGAGGTTAACTTTAATAATAATGAAATCTTGTGTACAGTGCTCAGGTGCACTACAACTCATCAAAGGTGCATGTATAGTACATAGGGTAATGTACAAACGTCAGGAAAATGAACAGTGCATGAGTCATGATACACATGTGCGCATGTGTATGGAAGGGGTACATCAGGTGTAGTTTTAGCGAATTTCGGGAAGCATGAGGGTTTTAAAGGATGCAGTGTCTCGGCAGCTAACAACTGACACAGGCAGTTTGTTCCACACTTTAGCATTCTCTCCTCTCTCTTATATCTCACCCTGTCAAATTCTTACCACATATGTCGTCATGCACCCATGACATATTTTCCCAACCCTTTTCTCCCCCATATCTCCCATTTAAACCCCATGAAACTTGTCGTACGCTGTCATACACTCAAGACATCATACTTGCCATCCTCTCTCCCCCTTCTTTCACTTATTGACACTTATCCATCACACCTTACGCATCATCTTTCTTACTTTCACCTGTCTTATTCCCTCCAAAAATATATCTCACTAGAGACAAGTCACCCCCCCCCCCCCCCCAGTGAGTAGAGAGAGCTCTTCTCCCCCCACCATGAGTAGAGAGGGCCCGTTATCCCCACCGTGAGTAGAGAGAGGTCTTCACCTCCACCATGAGTAGAGAGGGGTCTTCACCTCCACCGTGAGTAGAGAGAGCTCTTCACCTCCACCGTGAGTAGAGAGAGGTCTTCAGCCCCACCGTGAGTAGAGAGAGCTCTTCACCTCCACCGTGAGTAGAGAGAGGTCTTCAGCCCCACCGTGAGTAGAGAGAGCTCTTCACCGCCACTGTAAGTAGAGAGAGC
>OZ024752.1:48737788-48740288 GCA_964016885.1 Eledone cirrhosa | reverse complement strand
TATATATATAAAAATATATAAAACCATAGACCAAATTTGAGTTTCAGAAGATCCCATTAAGGGTGAACAGAGTTTAGCGAAACTGTGTTAATGACAAAGCCACAAAAATATGACCCAACCATTGACATAGAGAAGCTGTGTCAATGACAAGGCCACAAAAATATGACCCAGCCATTGGCATAGAGAAACTGTCAATGACAAGGCCACAAAATATGACCCTGTCATTGACATAGAGAAACTGTGTCAATGACAAGGCCACAAAAATATGACCCAGCCATTGACATAGAGAAACTGTGTCAATGACGAGGCCACAAAATATGACCCAGCCATTGACATAGAGAAACTGTGTCAATGACAAAGCCTCAAAAATATGACCCAGCCATTGACATAGAGAAACTGTGTCAATGACACAGACACAAAAATATGACCCAGCCATTGACATAGAGAAACTGTCAATGACAAGGCCACAAAAATATGACCCAGCAATTAACATAGTGGCATTGTCAGTGAACAGATATCATAGAAGTATGACCCAATCATTGCAGACAACAATATTTAGACAGTGTCCGGGTCAAACATCTTTGACTTGGTCATTGACATATTGGAATTGTTTCAAGGATCAAGTCACAGAAGTATGGTGATATTTTTTAAGACTTTATAATAAATATTTTGGGTTTTTTTGAGGGGATCCAAGTATCAACATACATAAATTATATATATATATATATATATATATATATATATATTTATATATATATATATATATATATAATCATAAGTACAGATTAATATTTATTTGCCCTTCCTAACACCAACCTCATATATAAATATATTTCCAAACCCATGCAAGCGTGGAAGATGGACGTTAAGCGATGATGATGGTGATATTTATATATGTATTTATATATATAATATATATATATATATGTATTTATATATATATATATGTATTTATATATATATATATGTATTTATATATATATATTTTATATATATAATATATATATATATATATATATATATATATATGTTGGAATAAATGCTCTGAAATAGCGATATATATGTGAATATAGACATAGAATATTCGAAAATATTCTGTATGTTTATAATAAACATTTTGAAGACCTAATCGCTATAGAATAGAATACGTCACGTATTACAATTAGATTCTCGATAAAAGCAAGGGAAGTAATCTACGCGTTTCATTCTTGTTAGAAATCATCAGGACTACATATCCAGTGCTTTTATCGAGAATGACACAGCTAGAGACTTATAGAATACTTAGCTGTGTACAGGAACTGGTTTGAAAGAGCGGTTGCCGGTCCGGCAGAAATTAGAAATTGGAATAAATGCTCTGAAATAGCGATATATATGTGAATATAGACATAGAATATTCGAAAATATTCTGTATGTTTATAATAAACATTTTGAAGACCTAATCGCTATAGAATAGAATACGTCACGTATTACAATTAGATTCTCGATAAAAGCAAGGGAAGTAATCTACGCGTTTCATTCTTGTTAGAAATCATCAGGACTACATATCCAGTGCTTTTATCGAGAATGACACAGCTAGAGACTTATAGAATACTTAGCTGTGTACAGGAACTGGTTTGAAAGAGCGGTTGCCGGTCCGGCAGAAATTAGAAATTGGAATAAATGCTCTGAAATAGCGATATATATGTGAATATAGACATAGAATATTCGAAAATATTCTGTATGTTTATAATAAACATTTTGAAGACCTAATCGCTATAGAATAGAATACGTCACGTATTACAATTAGATTCTCGATAAAAGCAAGGGAAGTAATCTACGCGTTTCATTCTTGTTAGAAATCATCAGGACTACATATCCAGTGCTTTTATCGAGAATGACACAGCTAGAGACTTATAGAATACTTAGCTGTGTACAGGAACTGGTTTGAAAGAGCGGTTGCCGGTCCGGCAGAAATTAGAAATTGGAATAAATGCTCTGAAATAGCGATATATATGTGAATATAGACATAGAATATTCGAAAATATTCTGTATGTTTATAATAAACATTTTGAAGACCTAATCGCTATAGAATAGAATACGTCACGTATTACAATTAGATTCTCGATAAAAGCAAGGGAAGTAATCTACGCGTTTCATTCTTGTTAGAAATCATCAGGACTACATATCCAGTGCTTTTATCGAGAATGACACAGCTAGAGACTTATAGAATACTTAGCTGTGTACAGGAACTGGTTTGAAAGAGCGGTTGCCGGTCCGGCAGAAATTAGAAATTGGAATAAATGCTCTGAAATAGCGATATATATGTGAATATAGACATAGAATATTCGAAAATATTCTGTATGTTTATAATAAACATTTTGAAGACCTAATCGCTATAGAATAGAATACGTCACGTATTACAATTAGATTCTCGATAAAAAGCAAGGGAAGTAATCTACGCGTTTCATTCTTGTTAGAAATCATCAGGACTACATATCCAGTGCTTTTATCGAGAATGACA
>OZ024752.1:48722788-48735288 GCA_964016885.1 Eledone cirrhosa | reverse complement strand
TATATATATATATATATTTTATATATATATATAGAATCCTTATCAAGCCCTCTTCGGATTTAGTCTTCACATTTATTATTACTATATATATATATATATATATATATATATATATATAACGAAGGAAGTGTGGTAAGGAACCAGGTGGACCATAACGCACCAGAGTACTCAATAGTACAATAGTTAGGGTAGTAGAGAGGGTAATAGGAAAATGTTTAACCCTGACAGCAGAGCTCAACTTGAGTTCTGCTGTCAGGGTTAAACATTTTTCTATATATATATATATATATATACACAATCATACACACATACTACATACACATATCATACATACATACATACTTACAAATATTTATACCTACATACACACACAGATATATTTATACACACATACATCCCTACATACATACATGCATATATATATATACATACACATACATCTACACTCATAGACATACCTACACTCATACATACATGGACACACATACGTATATACATACATACATGCACACATACATCCACACTCACACACATACCTATACACACATACTCACATACATAGACACACATGTATATACACACAGACATGCACACATACACACATACACATACCTACATACACACATACTTACATACATAGACACACATATGTATATACGCACATACATGCACACATACACACATACACATACCTACACAGACATATGTATATACACGCATACATGCACACACATACACATACCTACATACATAGACAGACATATGTATATACACACATACACATACCTACATACACATACTCACATACATAGACACACATATGTATATACACACATACATGCACACATACACACATACACGCATACACATACCAACATACACATACCTACATACACATACCTACATACACATACTCACATACATAGACACACATATGTACATACACACATACATGCACACATACACACATACACATAATTACATACACATACATGCACACATACACACATACACATAATTACATACACATACCTACATACACATACCTGCATACATAGACAGACATATGTATATACACACCACATACAAGCACACACATACACATACCTACATACACATACTCACATACACATACTCACATACATAGACACACATATGTATATACACACCACATACATGCACACACATACACATACACACACACACATACTCACATACATAGACAGACATATGTATATACACACATACATGCACACATACACACATACACATACCTACATACACACATACTCACATACATAGACACACATATGTATATACACTCATACATGCACACACACACATACACACATACACATACCTACATACATAGACATACATGCATACATCCATACAAACATACATATTTCTCTATATTTTCTACACATTTTTCTCTATAATATCCATGAACCAAACAATACCAAAGAATAGGTTCGCAGTGAATCAGTCAATCACATACAATACAGATGAAACACAAAAGGAGAACAATTAAACTATGCCACAGAAAGAAACGTAATTTCCAGATATTAGAATTGGTAGGTGATTAACTTGCTCTAGGTGCTTCTCGCATGGGCTTCTGTGATTTGTCTGTCTGTCGGTGTCTCTGTGTGTATGCCTGTATGTGTTAAAGTGTGTATAAGTTTGTGTGATTGAATGTAGTTTGGGTTATGTGTGAATGTATGTGTGTATGTTTGTGTGTTTGTGTGTTTGTTTGTGTGTGTATATATATATTTATGTATGTATATATGTATATATATATATTTATATTCATAAATATGTTTCTATGTATTTATATTTATATTTATATATATATATATGTATTTATATGTATATTTATATATATTTATATTCATATATATGTTTCTATGTATTCATATTTATATTTATATATATATATATGTATTTATATGTATATTTATATATATTTATATTCATATATATGTTTCTATGTATTTATATTTATATTTATATATATATATATATATATATGTATTTATATGTATATTTATATATATTTATATATATTTATATATATTTATAAGTATATTTATATATATTTATATGTAAATTAATATATGTATATAAATATATATATATCTTTATATGTATATAAATATGTTTATATGTATATTTATATGTATATATATATATATATATATATTTATATGTATGTATATATATATATATATTTATATGTATGTATATATATATATATTTATATGTATGTATATATATATATATATATATTTATATGTATGTATATATATATATATATATTTATATGTATGTATATATGTGTATATATATATGAATATATGTATGTGTGAGAACTCACTCTTTATCCTCAAACATAATATACCGCCCTCCAGTAACATGTAAACATACACATATACTTATACAAACACATGTAAACAATTCTATATTGTGTAGCTGCATTTATATTAATCACATGCAAATGAATGAACTTGTATATATATATGCACTATATATATGTATAGGTATATATATATATATATATATATGTATATATCAACTAGAATTAATTCAATTTATCTTAATTTTGTATATATATATGTATATATGTATATATATATATATATATATATATATGTATATATCAACTAGAATTAATTCAATTTATCTTAATTTTGTATATATATATATATATGTATATATGTATATATATATATATATATATATATATATATACATATATATATATATATATATATACATATATATATATATATATACATATATATATATATATATATATATATATATATATATATATACATATATAGATATATATATATATATACATATATAGATATATATATATACATGGAAGCACACACCTGTTTTGATATGCATATGGTTGTGTATGTATGTATGTACGTATGTATGTAACTCTTTATATATATATATATATATATATATATATATATATATATATATATATATATATATATATATATATATATATATATATATATATATATATATATATATATATATGTATATATATATATATATATATATATATATGTATATATATATATGTATGTGTGTGTGTGTGTGAACTCTTTTGTTTTAAATTTAAAGAGAAAGAGATGAACATTAAGAATTTTAATAATTAAAATCACAAAAGTTGTTGTAATTTGTTGTTGTTGCCTATATTCTTCTTATTGCTGCCTATGTATAGTGTTGCCTATATTCTTCTTATTGCTGCCTATGTATAGTGTCGCCTATATTCTTCTTATTGCTGCCTATGTATAGTGTTGCCTATATTCTTCTTATTGCTGCCTATGTATAGTGTTGCCTATATTCTTCTTATTGCTGCCTATGTATAGTGTCGCCTATATTCTTCTTATTGCTGCCTATGTATAGTGTTGCCTATATTCTTCTTATTGCTGCCTATGTATAGTGTCGCCTATATTCTTATTATTGCTGCCTATGTATAGTGTCGCCTATATTCTTCTTATTGCTGCCTATGTATAGTGTCGCCTTTATTCTTCTTATTGCTGCCTATGTATAGTGTTGCCTATATTCTTCTTATTGCTGCCTATGTATAGTGTTGCCTATATTCTTCTTATTGCTGCCTATGTATAGTGTCGCTGGTAATAGGTGAAACAGAGTAGTGTTCTCTTACTGAAGTTATCATCATTGTCATCATCATCATCATCACCGTCGTCATTGTCATCATCAACATCATCTACTTTAGGCAGAAGGCAAGCAATAACCCAGTACATTACTGGTACTTTACTTTATCGACCCCGTAAGGATGAAAGGCAAAGTCAACCTCGGCGGGATTTGAACTCAGATCGTAAAGGGACGTAACTATGCTGGAAAGCATGGCGTCTGACCCTCTACCGATACTGCCAATCCACTGCCTATATAGAAAAGCTTCTACAGGACCAGAACTGTTTCATTCGTGAGAAATCATCAGGAAGCTCCTGATGATTTCTCACGAATGAAACAGTTCTAGTCCTGTAGAAGCTTTTCTATATTAAATATTTATACTCTGCTATGTATTGAGTACCTTACTTACTGTGGTTACCCCCCGATTATATATATAAATATATATATATGCACACACACACACGTATATATATATATATATTTAAAGGTTAAACAAGGTTCAATGAATAAATCAAAGAATTAGTTTTACAATAGATTGGAAGTGGTTTTCCGGAGTTATTAATATTCATTCAAAATATTAACAAAAGTAGAACTTCATTTATGATCAAGTATATTTTATTATACATATTTCAGAGGTACTGAGCTAACTTCAACAGTACGTCCTCATCAGATAAAATAAGATGATGCACGACATACCCTGACATAGTAGATGGTTAAGATTTAGTCATGGTAGTCACTACCATGACTGGATCTTAACCATCTACTATGTCAATTTTATCTGATGAGGACGTACTGTTGAAGTTAGCTCAGTACCTCTGAAATATGTATAATAAAATATACTTGATCATAAATGAAGTTCCTTTTTTTGTTAATATTTTGAATGAATATATATATATATATCTCCTTTTGTTAACCCTTCCATTTTCATATTTCAGTGTTTAACAAGTGCCAATATAACAATGCCAAACTATGTTCTGACATTGTTGTCTACCAGATCATTACTTCCTACATTCTACATGCTACTTTCAATAAAACCATTTTATTTCATTGTTGGCGGGATGGAGGGGGGAGGGGGGGGAGCTTCTTTAAAGGTTTTTTTGTTGTTAGTTTTTATAATTTTTTATTTTATTTTTCTGGAGTAAGTAGGGAAATGGATGGTTGTGGGGGACCAGCTTTACTTCTTTTTTTTTATGTTTGTCTAATTATTTGGGACATCAGATTGATTATATTATATATATACACAGACACACACGTCTCTCTCTCTCTCTATCGTTCTCTCTTTCTCTCTATGTATATATATATAGAGAGAGAGAGAGAGAGACATGCATGTGTGTGTGTGTATATCTATGTGTATATATAGCGTGGAAGATGGACGTTAAACGAAGATGATGATGATGATGATGATATATATATATATAGAGAGAGAGATATATAGATATATATAGATATATATATATATGCATGTGTGTGTGTGTGTGTGTGTGTATATGTATATACATACACTCACATGTATACACACACACTCACATGTGTGTGTATATACTCTTTTTTTGTTCCTGATACTGGACCTTTGTAAAGGGATGTATATATATTCTGTTAGACTAGCTGTTGCGGAAGTGATTGGCAGCCATAAGGCAACCATTTTTTTTTTTATACTTTTATTTTTTGTATTTTTATTTTTTACATATTTTTATTTTATATTTTTATTCTTTATATTTTTATTTTTATATTTTTTTTATCTTTATTTTTTTACATATTTTTATTTTTTATCTTTATTTTTTGCATATTTTTATTTTTATATTTTTATTTTTATATTTTTATTTTTATATTTTTATTTTTATATTTTTATTTTTATATTTTTATTTTTATATTTTTATTCTTTATTTTTTTTATTCTTTATCATATTTTTTTTTACATATTTTCAGTTCATTGAGTAAGATTAAACAAAAAAAATCTAACAAAAAACAAACACGAAAAAAAAAATGAACAATAAACATATAGATTGATAAATAAAATAACAATAGTGAATAAAAACAAATGAAAAAAAAAAAAACAAACAGTAAAATCATTCCAAATCTAATAAAGAAAAAAAAACATTGAAAAAAACAAGGTGAAACAATAATAACAATAACGATTTCATTTATTGGCCCCAAGGGCTGACATGTAGGGGACAATAACAATAATAAGAACAATAAGAAAGAGAATATGAAAGAAATATTAAAATAACAGTAAAATTTATATATCAACTTTTAGTTGTATTGTTGTATTATGTGGTTTGTAGCGTTCTGACTTGTCTTACTCTCTTTTGTTGTCATTGTCATCATCATCATCATCGTTTTATGTCCGTTCTTCCACACTAGCATGGGTTAGAGGGGTTGTCCTGTTGTGGGCGGTGACCGGTTGGCTGACCTTGTCTTGCTCATACGGGAACTGATTCTGGCTTGATTTCTACAGCTGGATGCCCTTCCTAACACCAACCTCATTTACAGTGAGTGCCGGGTGCTTTTTTTGCCATGGCACCTCCACAACCACTTTGCAGTGGAATGATAGGGACCCCAGTCCCCATCCTCTCATTTCTACAGCTGAGTGAACTAGAGCAATTTGAAATAAAGTGTCTTGCTCAAGGAAACAACACATCACCCGGTCTGAGAATTGAACTCACAACCTTTCGATTGCAAGACCAATTCTCTAACCACTAAGCCATGCACTTTTAACATCATCATCAGATAAAATACAAAATGTTTTATAAATATTGACATAACCAAGGATAATATACCTTAACGGTTCAAGTTAATTATCCAAGGATAACTTGAACCATTAAGGTATATTATCCTTGGTTACGTCAAATATTTATAAAACATTTTGTATTTTATCTGATGATAGTGCACCAAAATTTTTGGTACCCTTGAAATA
This sequence comes from Eledone cirrhosa, assembly GCA_964016885.1. Taxonomy (NCBI): domain Eukaryota; kingdom Metazoa; phylum Mollusca; class Cephalopoda; order Octopoda; family Eledonidae; genus Eledone; species Eledone cirrhosa. The sequence goes on along the minus strand of OZ024752.1, from coordinate 48,728,694 downwards.
TATATAATAGAATAAATATGGTTTTATAAATATAGTTTCCATTTATTTAATATCATTGAATATATATATATATATATATAAGGGAGAGGAGACTGAGGTGGTATGGACATGTGATGCGCATGGAGGATGGCCGATGGGTGAAGAAGTGCCAGGAAATGCCAGTTGAAGGAAGACGTGGTAGAGGTAGACCACGAAAAACATGGGCGGAGGTGGTGAGAACAGACCTCAGATCATTGAAGCTTACGGTGGAGATGACGAAGGACCGTGACGAGTGGAGAGATGCTGTGCTGAATAAGACCCGTCCCACCCTTGCAAGCAGGGAAAAGCGGACGTAAAATGATGATGATGATGATGACGATGATATATATGTTTCTTTATTAGCCACAGGGGCACAAAAGAAGGGGACAAATACAAAGGGGGAAGTTTACATACAATAAAAACGTGTAAAATGTTTTCACAAATGCAATTTAAAAAATTAGTCGATTTTCCCCAATAGGGGGAGACAGTTCATATGGGTAACACATACCCCCCGAAAAAATGTGCAACCCTCATCTCCAGGAGTACGAAGAGTTTGTACTCCTTTCCTCTCCTCCTCCTTTTCCTCAACCTACAGGCTGATAGATAGATAGATGGATAGAGATAAATTGATAGAGAGAGAGAGGGAGAGAGACATTGGAGGTGATGCCATGAAAAATATTTGTTTCTAATTTAGGTAGAAGCCCAGAAATTTAGGTGAGGGGAAAGTTGATTAAATCGACACCAGTGCATTACTGGTACTTTATTTTATCAATCTCGGAAGGATGAAAAGTAGGGTTGACCTTGTTGGGATTTGAACCTCCATAAGAAATACAACAAAACATTTGTCTGCTCCTCTAATAAATCTACCAACGCCCCTCCCCCGCCCCACTCTCTCTATCGCTCTCCATCTCTCCATCTCTCCCACCACGCCCACCTCTCTTGAGTAATAATACAAGGATGCCATGAGTAATAGTAACAAGTCTGATGAGGTACTGATGGTAATGGTGATGATGGGGGGGGGGGTGACAGTGGTAATAGGGTGGGGTGGTGGTGTAGGTGGCGGGGGGGTGCTGATAGTGATAATGTAGGTGGTGATGGTAGAGGGGAATTATTGTTGAGGTGCGAGGGGGGTGTTGACAGTGGTAATGGGGGTGGGGTGATGGTGGGGTGATGGTGTAGGGGGGGGTGCTGGTAGTGATAATGTAGGTGGTGATGGTGGAGGGGAATTATTGTTGAGGTGCGGGGGGGTGTTGACAGTGGTAATGGGGGTGGGGTGATGGTGTAGGGGGGGGTGCTGGTAGTGATAATGTAGGTGGTGATGGTGGAGGGGAATTATTGTTGAGGTGCGGGGGGGTGTTGACAGTGGTAATGCGGGTGGGGGTGATGGGGGGGTGCAAGTGGTAGGAGGAGGTGTGATGATGGTGGAGGGGAGGGTGTAGGTGATAGCGGTAATGGGGGGTGATGATGTGGGGGGGGGGGGGTGGAGGGGGGGGTGATGTAGGTGGTAGGGCAGGTGGGGTCGAGGTAATTGTGTGTAGATTGTAGGGGGAGATGGAGGTGATGGTGTAGGTGGTAGGCGGAGGTGGAGGGGTTGGTGATAGTGGAAGTTATATGAATGGGGTATATATGTATATATGTAGGTGAGAGAGAGAAAGAGGTGAAAGAGATATATATATATAGAGAGAGAGGGAGGTGAGAGAGAGATATATATAGAGAGAGGTGAGAGAGAGAGAGAGAGATATATAGAGAGAGGTGAGAGTGAGAGAGAGAGATATATAGAGAGAGGTGAGAGAGAGGTGAGAGTGAGAGAGAGAGATATATAGAGAGAGGTGAGCGAGAGAGATATATATATAGAGAGAGGTGAGAGTGAGAGAGATATATATAGAGAGAGGTGAGAGAGAGAGATATATATGTAGAGAGAGGTGAGAGAGAGATATATATATATATAGAGGAGAGATATATAGAGAGAGGTGAGAGAGAGAGAGAGAGAGAGAGAGAGAGAGAGGAGAGATATATATAGAGAGAGGTGAGATATATATATATATAGAGAGAGAGGTGAGAGAGATAGAAAGGGGGGTGAGAGAAATATAGGTGAGAGATGGGAGAGAGTCAAGTGAGTACACCAATTCAACAGATATATATATGGCACTGGAATGAGGTGTCCTTCATCATTGTTGTTGCTGTTGTTGTTGTTGTTGTTGTAGTTGTTGTTGTTGTTGTTGTTGTAGTTGCTGTTGTTGTTGTTGTTGTTGTAGTTGTTTTTATTGAACTCTTGTATTGTTGGCTCTCGTTAAATAACTGTTTTAATGTTAAACAATACCTTACAACCCTGGTCAATACTGAATCACACATATACAAATATAGATACCAGGCTGGGTATCATTGAAGTCAGTGTGTTAACAGTGATGTTAGTGTGTTAACAATGATGTCACTGTGTTAACATGGATGTCACTGTGTTAAATAGTAGCTTACAAACCTGGTCAATACTGAATCACACATATACAAATAATGATACCAGGCTGGGTATGATTGAAGTCAGTGTGTTAATAATGGTGTCACTGTGTTAACATGGATGTCAGTGTGTTAATAATGATGTCACTGTGTTAACACAGATGTCACTGTGTTAACACTGATGTTGTTAGTGTGTTAACACTGACGTCAGTGTGTTAACAATGTCAGTGTGTTAACAATGTCAGTGTGTTAACAATGTCACTGTGTTAACACAGTGACATCTGTGTTAACAATGTCAGTGTGTTAACAATGTCAGTGTGTTAACAATGTCAGTGTGTTAACAATGTCACTGTGTTAACACAGTGACATCTGTGTTAACAATGTCAGTGTGTTAACAATGTCAGTGTGTTAACAATGTCAGTGTGTTAACAATGTCACTGTGTTAACACAGTGACATCTGTGTTAACAATGTCAGTGTGTTAACAATGTCAGTGTGTTAACAATGTCAGTGTGTTAACAATGTCAGTGTGTTAACAATGTCAGTGTGTTAACAATGTCAGTGTGTTAACAATGTCACTGTGTTAACACAGTGACATCTGTGTTAACAATGTCAGTGTGTTAACAATGTCAGTGTGTTAACAATGTCAGTGTGTTAACAATGTCACTGTGTTAACACAGTGACATCTGTGTTAACAATGTCAGTGTGTTAACAATGTCAGTGTGTTAACAATGTCAGTGTGTTAACAATGTCAGTGTGTTAACAATGTCAGTGTGTTAACAATGTCAGTGTGTTAACAATGTCACTGTGTTAACACAGTGACATCTGTGTTAACAATGTCAGTGTGTTAACAATGTCAGTGTGTTAACAATGTCAGTGTGTTAACAATGTCAGTGTGTTAACAATGTCACTGTGTTAACACAGTGACATCTGTGTTAACAATGTCAGTGTGTTAACGAGGAATCTCAGTTAATGAGGAAGTCAGTGGTTTAATGAAAAGGTTTGGTAATAGTTTGCTTTAGTTCTGTGGCTAAATGTCTCTCATGGTGGCTGAGGGCGGGTACTGGATAGCCTGCTGCCCCTTTCATTTGAGCATCATCATCATCATCATACACCATCGTCATCTCCATCATCATCACCACCATTATCATCATCACCACCATTATCATCATTACCCCAATCACTCTCATCATCATCACCACCACCACTACTATCATCCCCATCATCACCACCACCACCACTATTATCATCATCATCATCATCATCAATGCCATCACCACCACCATCCATATCATCACCATCATCATCACCACAACCACCACCACCACCACCACCACAACCACCACTACTCTAATCGTTATCACCACCTCCGTTTTCATAATCATCATAACCATGATTTTTAATTAATTTTGGAAATAACTGTTTCTACTTTAGGCACAAGGCCAGCAATTACCCAGTTCATTACTGGTACTTTATTTTATCGACCCCGTAAGGATGAAAGGCAAAGTCAACCTCGGCGGGATTTGAACTCAGATCGTAAAGGGACGCAACTCTGTGCTGCAAAGCATGGCATCCGACCCTCTACCGATACTGCCAATCCACCGCCCATTAATTTTGGAAATAATGAAGAATTTTAAGGGATTTAGTAAAATAATTAAATCTCTCATTATTAAATTGGTTGACTTTGCCTTTCATCCTTACGGGGTCGATAAAATAAAGTACCAGTAATGCACTGGGTAATTGCTGACCTTGTGCCTAAAGTAGAAACAATTATTAAATTGGTGTTTGGAGCAAACTTAATGAAGATTCTTACATAAAATTATGATAAAAACCTTTTAAATAAATATAAACACTTTAAAACAAATACTTTTGTACTGTACAGCCAGGGCTGCACATTACAGATGATTTGGTTATAAGAGGATTAAGAATGCAGTGCCATTTGTTTATGTTCTGCAGATTAATGGTCAACAAAGATTAGTGAAGTAAGTACCATTTCCAGGTGTGAGGAAGTACACCGGATCTTAGACTACTGTCTCAAAAGTATCTTGACACTTAGTTTATCAGAAGTGACATTGGTTGGAATAATCAAGGTTGACTCTAGGTAAATATCACCAATAACAACTGAGGTATCATCATCATCATCATCATCATCATCATACATCTATCTGTTTGTCCATGCTTGCATGGGTTGGACAGGTCTTTTTCCAGCACAGCATCCCTCCACTTGTGTTGGGTGCTTTTTGTCGTGACACCTACATGACCATTTTACAGTGTGGACTGGGTGCTTTTTGTCACGATACCTACATGACCACTATACAGTGTGGACTGGGTGCTTTTTGTTATGATACCTACATGACCACTTTAGAGGGTGGGGAGAGAAACAGACAGACCAGCAGATAGATGCCATACTGGGAAAGATGGATTGCATAAGAGTCGTGGTCCTAAACAATGAGATACAAACACTAAGATTGATGGAAGGAAAAGATAAAGAAAAAATGAAACTGACCCTATTCCTTTCATACAAAACTGTTTGTTTTAGAATATTTAAAGCCTTCCAACATAATTTTATGTAGGAACTTTTGTTAAGTTATGTTCCAAACAACAACTTATTATTAAGAAACTTAGTTACATTACCAGATCCCTCCAAATTCTGGATTATATTCAGAAGGATTCAAAAATAATATGCAGTGAGTTTCATTAGAAATATGGCAATGAAGGGGTTAATGTGTTATATTTATCTATAAAACTTCTTTTCATGATATAAGTTATATTCAAAACAGCAGCTTAATAACAAAGAAGTTAGTTGTATTGCTAAATCCTTCCATATTTTTGATAATTTTCAAAATGATTCGAAAAAAAAAGGGGTCTTTCATTAGAAATATGGTAAGGAAAGGGTTAAAGTTTTTATATTTATCTAAAAATCATCATTTCATTATATAAGTTGAGTTATATTCAAAACAGCAGCTTAATAACAAAGATGTTAGTTGTATTGCTAAATCCTTCCATATTTTTGATAATTTTCAAAATGATACGAAAAAAAAAGGGGTCTTTCATTAGAAATATGGTAAGGAAAGGGTTAAAGTTTTTATATTTATCTAAAAATCATCATTTCATTATATAAGTTGAGTTATATTCAAAACAGCAGCTTAATAACAAAGAAGTTAGTTGTATTGCTAAATCCTTCCATATTTTTGATAATTTTCAAAATGATTCGAAAAAAAAAGGGGTCTTTCATTAGAAATATAGTAAGGAAAGGGTTAAAGTTTTTATATTTATCTATAGAATTTCCTTTCATTATATAAGTTATATTCTGAACAGCAGCTTAATAAGAAGAAAGTTAGTTATATTGCTGAATCCCTCCATATTTTTTTTATTATTTTCAAAATGATTTGAAAATAATATGCAGAGTGTTTCATTAAAACATGGTCGCCAAGGAAAG
>OZ024752.1:48705288-48712788 GCA_964016885.1 Eledone cirrhosa | reverse complement strand
TATATATATACATACATGAAAACATAAACATATATAGATATATACAAACACACAGACATATATATTCGTATATATATATATATATATATATATATATATATATATATATATACATACATGCAAACATATATAGATATATACAAACACACACGTATATATATATATATATATAGAGAGAGAGAGAGAGAGAGAGAAAAATAAATATACATACATATATGTGCATGTGTATAAATATACATACATACATAAACACAGACATGAATAAATATATCTATATACACACAGATATAGATAGATATAGATAACACAAGTGCAATAATTTACAGTCATAATTAGAATTTTGCTGTATTCCCATGCAATGAATAACTTGCATTACTTACAGAAGGTGAAAAAAAACCAAACCATTTCTCTTGTCTTCTTTCCTTTTTCCTTTCCTTCACTATATATTATCTTTATCTTCAATGTTTATTTATGCAGCTCAATATAGATCATAACATATCATTTATACATGATACATTTTTTTTATTCCATTCTCTTGTATTTATCTCATTTTTCTATTGTTTGGGATTTATTATTTTTTTTTTTTTGTGTGTGTATGTATATCTTCTTTTCTGATTGTCTTTATGTCTCTCTTTTATACATATTTTCCTTTTTTTATTATTATTATTATTATTATTATTATTATTATTATTATTGTTGTTGTTATTTTTAAATGCACAAATGCCCATTTGTACTGTCCTGTGTTGTCTTGTAATGCCCATTTGTACTGTCAACCCTTGTGGTTAATAAAGAAAGGATTATTATTATTATTATTATCATTATTATTTTCGTGTTTGTTTTGGTTTGTTTGTGTTTCTGTTGTGTTTGTTTTAAACCATTTTTTTTAAAAATCTATGTTAGTTTTTTTTTTAGTTTTTTTTTTTAGTTTTTTTTTAATTTACTTTTGGGGTTTTGTTTTTTCGTAGACTTTTTTTTGCTTTGGATTCTAAATGAGACTGTCTTTGGTCTTTGGTGTTTGGTGTTTGGTGTCTTTGTACTTAGACATTGAGAGATTTGGCAGAGGGCATGTGCCTGGAGCAAATGGTAGTCACAGGGTTTGCTGTGTTTCAGGAAGGAGATGTTTGTTTGTTACTCAAGTACAGAAATATCTGTAACCTTTTATAAGTAACAGTTTATTACAAACGTTTAATGAAATGATTGTCTCTTTAACTTTCTAATCCTGTTAATCATATTGTCTTGTTTGCTGGTTTACCACTGGGTAGAGTTGGTCATTCTGCAACGTTAACCACTGGTTTACCACTGGGTAGAGTTGGTCATTCTGCAATGTTAACCACTGGTTTACCACTGCGTAGAGTTGGTCATTCTGCAATGTTAACCACTGGTTTACCACTGGGTAGAGTTGGTCATTCTGCAATGTTAACCATGATGCAATTTACACCTGAAAATTTCACCAGGTTCTTATGCAACCTGGCTACTAAAATGTGCATAGTGTTTGCAGAAATAAATAATTAGGGAAATATTTGGCCTCCTGTCATTTCACTTTATAATATCTCTCTCTCTCTCTATATATATATATATATCTCATCATCATCACCGTTTTACGTCCGTTCTTCCATGCTAGCATGGGTTAGACGGGTTGTCCTGTTATGGGCAGTGTCTGGTCAGCTGACCATGCCTTGCTCATACAGGAACTGATCTGGCTTGATTTCTACAACTGCATGCCCTTCCTAACACCAACCTCATTTACAGTGAGTGCTGGGTGCTTTTTTTCCGTGGCGCCTACATGTCCACTTTACAGTCTGGGCTGGGTGCTTTTTTGCATATATATATATTGCATATATATATATATATATGTATATATAGCCTTGGACAGAAGCATGAACTTTCCTCTTTAAAAATGTATGTAAAAACCAATAATTTTTCTTCTCTATTTTATTATTATTATTCATATAAATATGCAATTTAACTGCATTTTGCACTTCCGCCATTGAAAAAGCATATAATGCTAAAACCAGTACCACGATTAAATGCAGAAATCCCCACTTTATAAAGAAACGTTTTGATATACTGAAAAAATCCCTCCAGCATTCTCTACTGAATTTTTTTCCTTTTTACTATTTGTTTATATATATATATATATATATATATATATATATATATATATATATATATATATATATTTATACAAAGATCAAAATTAAGAGTATTCTGCAGTTCACTGTAATAATAATAATAGTATTAGCTCAAAGAAGAATAGAGAATTTTCTTCTGAGCTCAAATGCAAGTATATATTACACAAAGAGAAGTGTGTTACACAGTGAGATGTGTGTAAAGAATTATTACAAGTGAGTTTTACCGTTACTGTATAGAGAACAATATCTACAGGTTTAGCAATTAAATAGATATATTTATATATATATATATATATATATATATATATATATATATATATATATATATATATATTTCGTTGCATTACCATCTTTGTTTGTTTACTGTCTCGCTCGTTCCTCCTATTTACGTGTCCCAACGACTTTCTTTAGCCGTTGCTCGCACCAACCAGAGGTATATGGTCTTTAAAGCAATGAAATACCAATGAAGGCTGGAAGATCACTGATGAAGAACTAATTTTATTCATATTCATATATATATATATATATATATCAAGTAAGAATATTTTCGAAACAGCGAGTGGATTTGAAATTATTAGAAATGTTAGCTATCGCCGTATTTTGACTTAAGAAATTAAAGAAATTATTTAACCTGATAGTGGGGTTAAGAACCCTCGGAGAAATGGAAAAAGATGAGTATTGACGTACATATATATATATATATATATATTTATATATACACTCCCTTCTCAGCATGCCACTCACCTCCCAGAACTTCTTCCATGCACATCTTACTCTCGCTACTATTGTCGAACCCAATCCTCTTCTCCATTCAATATAAACTTATTTCAACTTATTAATCTTCTATGAATAATAGTTTGTTCATTTGGGGAAATATTAGAATACTCTTTCTATAAATGTTAAAGTCATAAACTACATGCCTTTCATCCTTACGGGGCTTGATAAAATAAAGTACCAGTAATACACTGGGATAATTGCTGGCTTTGTACCAAAAGTAGAAACGAATATATTTTGTAAAGTGGTTGGCAATTGAATAGAAACAATATTGGGTAGAAAGGACCGTTAAGTTTTGTTGATGACTCTATAACCTGTGTAGCGCTGGTGCCAAAATAAAAAAGCATCCTGTACAATCTGTAAAGTATCAACGATTGAACAAGGACATCATAGCTTGAGGGAACACTTCGGCCATGCTGTGGACAAGACAACAACTCAACTGCAGATGCTATGATAAAATACAACTACACTTGGTGATGGGGGAGGGGGGGGGGCTCGGTGATGGAATGAAGATGATGTATGTTTGAGAGGACTGTAGACTTGTCAAGGACATGGCAATCTCTGTAAAATGGTTTGTCTTTTGAAAGGCATCCAACCTTATACACCATACCAAAGATGGTATGTGAAATGAGATAGGGTCCTTCAACCCATCTAGGAGTGTAGTAACTTCAAATACGAACTGACTCATATGATGACACTCATCCAATCCCTGCGATGGTGGAAAGAGGATGTAAAAATTATAATGGTGCTGCTACTAGTGTATATATATATATATACTTGAATGCATGTATATGTGTGTGTGTATATATCTAAATCTTGAATGTATGTATATGTGATGTATATGTGTGTATATATATATATATATTTATATATATATATATACCTGAATGTGTGTATATGTATGTGTATATATATATATATATATATATATATATATATATATACACACACATATACATCACATATACATACATTCAAGATTTAGATATATACACACACACATATACATGCATTCACGTATATATATATATATATACCTGAATGTGTGTATATGTATGTGTATATATATATATATATATATATATATATATATATATATATATATATATATATATACACACATATACATCACATATACATACATTCAAGATTTAGATATATACACACACACATATACATGCATTCACGTATATATATATATATACCTGAATGTGTGTATATGTATGTGTATATATATATATATGTATATATATATATATACACACACACATATACATGCATTCAAGTATATATATATATATACCTGAATGTGTGTATATGTATGTGTATATATATATATATATATATATATATATATATACACACATATACATCACATATACATACATTCAAGATTTAGATATATACACACACACATATACATGCATTCACGTATATATATATATATACCTGAATGTGTGTATATGTATGTGTATATATATATATGTATATATATATATATACACACACACATATACATGCATTCAAGTATATATATATATATACCTGAATGTGTGTATATGTATGTGTATATATATATATATATATACCTGTATGTATATATATATATATATATATATAGTTTTAATATAGATGAGATTCTACAGGACTAGAACTGTTTCATTCATTAGAAATCATCAGGAATCTCTGTGGTTACCTCCGATTCAACCCGGAATAACGTATATATATATATATATATGTGTGTGTGTGTGTGTATATATATTGAATGCATGTATGTGTATGTATATGTATGTATATATATATTTATATAAAATAATTAGTTTAATTATTCTTTTACAATGCATGACACATATATCTCCATGTATTTATTACAATGATCTGCCCCCCCCCCCACTCGGTTTACAGTCTGTGTTAGTCTGTATTATCATCAAACTGTGACTAATTTTACCATGACAATAGACTGGGTGGTGGGTTCTGTTGTTGTTGTTGTTGTTGTCTGGGGTGTGTCTAGATATATGGTGGTGGGTGAGATGGGGGTGTCTATATATATGGTGGTGGGTGAGATGCTGGGAATGGTGTGGTGTCTGGGGTGTGTCTAGATGTATGGTGGTGGGTGAGATGCTGGGAATGGTGTGGTGTCTGGTGTGTGTAGATATATGGTGGTGGGTGAGATGGGGGTGTCTATATATATGGTGGTGGGTGAGATGCTGGGAATGGTGTGGTGTCTGGTTGTGTCTATATATATGGTGGTGGGTGAGATGCTGGGAATGGTGTGGTGTCTGGTGTGTGTAGATATATGGTGGTGGGTGAGATGGGGGTGTCTATATATATGGTGGTGGGTGAGATGCTGGGAATGGTGTGGTGTCTGGGGTGTGTCTAGATGTATGGTGGTGGGTGAGATGCTGGGAATGGTGTGGTGTCTGGTGTGTGTAGATATATGGTGGTGGGTGAGATGGGGGTGTCTATATATATGGTGGTGGGTGAGATGCTGGGAATGGTGTGGTGTCTGGTTGTGTCTATATATATGGTGGTGGGTGAGATGCTGGGAATGGTGTAGTGCCTGGGGGTGTGTCTAGATATATGGTGGTGGATGAGATGGGCGAATGGTGTGGTGTTTGGAGGTGTATAGGTATATGGTGGTGGGTGGGATGGTGGAATGGTGTGGTGTCGGGGGTGAAAGGGTATATGAGGGTTGGTTGGTTGGATGGTGGGATGGTGCAGCGTCTGGGGCTGTATAGATATATGGTGGTGGGTGGGCTGGTGGGATGTCTGGGTGCCTGGAGTGTATAGATATATGGTGATGGGGGAGATGGTGGAATGGTGCGGTGTCTGGGGTGTCTAGGTATATGGTGAGGGGGGGGGGGTGATGGGTGATGGTTGAGAACAGAGAAGGCGTTTCCTCGGAGGATGGTAAGCGAGACTTGCTGGAAGAACCATTCCAGCTCTCGAGACTCACACCTACGGGTAGCCAACTGTGTGCCAATGGTGGTGAGTAGGGAGGTGGTCCTAGGGCCAAGGACACCAGAAGTCTCCACTGCTGGGGGTAGCCAACTGTGTGCCAATGGTGGTGAGTAGGGAGGTGGTCCTAGGGCCAAGGACACCAGAAGTCTCCACTGCTCTGGGTAGCCAACTGTGTGCCAATGGTGGTGAGTAGGGAGGTGGTCCTAGGGCCAAGGACACCAGAAGTCTCCACTGCTGTGGGTAGCCAACTGTGTGCCAATGGTGGTGAGTAGGGAGGTGGTCCTAGGGCCAAGGACACCAGAAGTCTCCACTGCTGTGGGTAGCCAACTGTGCGAATGATCGTGAGTTAGGGATGTGACCCAAGGTCCTAGGGCCAAGGATATTAGAAGTCTCCACTGCTAGGTATGTGGTGTTAATCTGAGGCTATGGCAAATAAAACTTGCCCAAGATGCCCCAGAGTGTGATCAAACCTGAGACATTAATGATTCTGAAATAAACTTCCTTAATCTTTCGACCACAAAGAGAGAGATGGGGGTCGAGAGAGGGGAGTGGGGGCGAGAGAGAGACAGAAGGAGGGAGGGGGAGGCGAGAGAGAGAGAGAGAGAGAGAGAGAGAGAGAGAGAGAGAGAGAGAGAAATGAATGTTAACACATACGTAGTTCAGACTAGATGCAAAAAAGACTATAGATGTACCAAATGGCTTGCAAACACAAACATGCACAGACACACACAAATATATATATATAGATCCATGTATATATATAGAGATCCATGTATGTAGAAGTTTTATTTAATTTGTTGGGATACAACAATCAAATATTTTTATAACTGATATAAAGCACTCAACAAATATTTGGAGTAAAAATACGATATTAACAAATGGAAACTATATTTATAAAACCATATTTATTTCATTATACATATTTCAAGGACACCAAGTTAAATTATGGTGTGCTTTCATCAGATAAAATACAATATAGATCAGTTTTTCATTTTTTTTTTTCATCATTTTACGTCCGCTTTTTCCCTGCTTGCAAGGGTGGGACGGGAACTGATGCTGGCTTGATTTCTACAGCTGGATGCCCTTCCTAACACCAACCTCATTTACAGTGAGTGCTGGGTGCTTTCTTTTGCCGTGGCCCCTACACGACCACTTTACAGTGGAATGATAGGGACCCCACTCCCTATCATCTCATTTCTACAGCTGAGTAAACTGGAGCAATGTGAAATAAAGTGTCTTTCTCAAGGAAACAACACATCACCCGGTCTGAGAATTGAACTCACAACCTTTCGATTGCAAGGCCAATGCTCTAACCACTAAGCCATGTGCCTCCATTGTATAAATAAATATTGACATACCCTTAAAAAATGCAACCATTACTGTTGGAAGCACCCGGATAGATCCATGTATATATATATAGAGAGAGAGAGTGAGAAAGCTTATGTTTGCACCAGAAAATAATGCTGTATGCTAATAAATATCTGTATGTGTGATAGTGTATATATATATATATATGTATGTGTATGTGTGTTAGTGAATATATATATTTATATATGTATGTATGGGTGTGTGTTAGTGTATATATATATATGTATGGGTGTGTGATAGTATATATATATATATGTATGTGTAT
>OZ024752.1:48686415-48693915 GCA_964016885.1 Eledone cirrhosa | reverse complement strand
TGAAATTTATTTTACATTTATCATTTATTTCTTGGTTTTCTAAAATTTTCGTTGTACTCTTTGCAACCTGGACATTGATACAGTTCTACTATAAATGATAAATGTTTAACACTTTAGCATTTAACCCTTTCTGTTCAAACTGGCTGTAACTGGCCACTCATACTGTTGTTAAGGTATTGTTCTCAAAATAAATAATATCAAAATCTCATAGATTCAATATTATGTGAGAAATGTATGTGATGTAAAGCCTTTACCGTGAAAAATATAATAGTATATATAATGGTTTCTTATTTAGGCACAAGGCTAGCAATTTGGGGAGCTGTCTTGAGTGATTTAATGATAGGAACCCCAGTCCTATCATCTCATTACTACAGCTGAGTAAACTGGAGCAACGGGAAATAAAGTGTCTTGCTCAAGGAAACAACACATCACCCGGTCCGAGAAATGAACTCACAACCTTTTGATTGCAGGCCCAATGCTCTAACGACTAAGCCATGCGCCATGTGCATTCAATATAACAGAAATTTTGTCTCAACAAATTTTGTAGAAGATTTATAATAGGACCTTGTTTTAATTCTTAAATTTGAGGACGTGATCACCCACAAGATAAATAAGACTTTCATGGCTTGAAACAAAGTTTCAATGTTTCTCATTTGATTAGGTTATTCTATGTCATAGCTTCATTAAATCAATGGTTTAAATCAATATAATTCAACTATAACACCAACATCAACAGCAACAATAAAAACAAAGGCATACATCAATGCTATCATTTATCTAGTTCGCTTCTTTTACCCCCGCTCCCCTTTTTTTTTCTCTATCATCAACATCTTCTCTGAGTCCTCAATCCTTCCCATATTTTTACATGTAGAAACACACCAGAAGCTAACTCAAATCCCTCCTGCTAGGCTAGCTAGCATGTTACTCATTCACTCAGTGGTTCGTTCATTCATGAAAACCTTTGAAATAACAGATTATGAAGAGCTTACAATTCAACACAACTAACATAGCCCTCAGTACACAGATCTTCTATATACGCCATAGGAAAAGATATTACAAGACAAATCATCAAATCACTATCCCATTGCTTAATACCTGCCAGCTCTAACATGACTCCAACAGCTTTTCAATGAAACCCTTATTATGACCATAGTCAAATGGCATGAAAACTTAGCCTCTCTATAATTACTTCCAACTCTGAAGAATTGCTGACACTTTTCAGTGTCCAAAAGCATCTAACAATATCACAGTGCTCCCTCATATGATATGATGCACCCTTTACGTTCTCTGTTATTAGTACCAGTCATTAGATTGTAGCCATGGCGGGGCATCATCACCTTACAGTGATTTACCCAATCAGATCAACACCAGTACTTATTTTTTTAACCCTTTAGCATTTACATTACTCTATATATACTATTGTATTTTCATGGTAAAGGCTTTATCTCACATATCTTACATAATATCAAATCTACAAGATTCTGATATTATTTATTTTGAGAACAATACCTTAACATAAGTATGAGCAGCCAGTTATGGCCAATTGAAACGGAAAGACGTGAGATAATTCTGGCTGGATATGGCCGGTTTAAATGCTAAAGGGTTAAAGTCTGTTACTTATTCTATCAGTTTCTTTTTGCCAAGATTGTGGTTACAGACTATGGCAGCTGAAGACAGGCTGTAAGATCAGAGATTCAGATGAGCAAGAGGAGGAGAAGGGAGGAGGTGGGGTGGGGGAGGGGGTGTAGTTGAAAGAGGGGAGAAAGCATCAATATTAGAGGACTGCATCAGTGTCTACAGAGCCTCTAGAAGGTGT
This sequence comes from Eledone cirrhosa, assembly GCA_964016885.1. NCBI lineage: Eukaryota > Metazoa > Mollusca > Cephalopoda > Octopoda > Eledonidae > Eledone > Eledone cirrhosa. The sequence continues at coordinate 48,692,099 of OZ024752.1, read as the reverse complement.
TGCTTTCCCAAAACAGGACTGTATAGATATAGAATACACTGCAGCTCCACAAGAGATTAAGACCTTGGAACACACTCCCTTGCCTTCCAAGACAGGCAGACAGACAAGTTATTATCATGATAATAATATAAATATTCAGCTTGTATCATCATCATCATCATCATCATCATTATTTTATGTCTGCTTTACCCTGCTTGCAAGGGTGGGACGGGAACTGATTCTGGCTTGATTTCTACAGCTGGATGCCCTTCCTAACACCAACCTCATTTACAGTGAGTGCTGGGTACTTTTTTGCCGTGGCACCTCCACGACCACTTTGTAGTGGAATGATAGGGACCCCTGTCCCTATCATCTCATTTCTACAGCTGAGTAAACTGGAGCAATGTGAAATAAAGTGTCTTGCTCAAGGAAACAACACATCACCCAGTCTGAGAATTGAACTCACAACTTTTCGACTGCATGGCCAATGCTCTAACCACTAAGCCATGTGCCTAGATTTAATCTTTGTTTTGCCGTAGTTTCAGCTGAACATACAAACTCAACATTTACATACATACATATGACTGTTTAAACAATAAACATACAAATATACAAGCTGTCCCCCCAAAATTTTATACACACTTTCATTACCTGTACAGGCAATGTTTATTAGAATGCACATCCTTTGTGTATACATTTTTGTGGACACCCTGTATATTTTTAGTAAGCTATTTCTTCTGTCAAAAGTTGCGATCAGTAGATAGTATCGGCAATAGAAAGACCAATGGAAACATTGTTTCCTTGGTCTGATTTGACGAGTTCCACACCACTCGGTAAGTGAATGAGGTCTGGGATTCTGTCGATTAATTTGATTCAAAGTAATTTCAATACAGAGCTGTTTAATCAACCAGCATCGAAATATATATTTTTGTAAATAATTGTTTTTAATTTTGGCACAAGGCTAGCAATTACCCCAGTGTATTACTGGTACTTTATTTTATCGACCCCCATAAGGATGAAAGGCAAAGTCAACCTCGGCGGGATTTGAACTCAGAACGTAAAGGGCCGTAACTCTCTGTTGCAAAGCATGGTGTCTGACGGTCTACCGATACTGCCAATTCACCAATAATAATTGTTTCTACTTTTGGCACAAGGCTAGCAATTACCCCAGTGTATTACTGGTACTTTATTTTATCGACCCCCGTAAGGATGAAAGGCAAAGTTAACCTCGGCGGGATTTGAACTCAGAACGTAAAGGGCCGTAACTCTCTGTTGCAAAGCATGGTGTCTGACGGTCTACCGATACTGCCAATCCATCGCCAATAATAATTGTTTATACTTTTGGCACAAGGCCAGCAATTACCCCCAGTGTATTACTGGTACTTTATTTTATCGACCTTTATTTTATAACCTCGGTGGGATTTGAACTCAGACTGTAAAGGGACGTAACTCTATGCTACAAAGCATGGCATCTGACCCTCTACCGATACTGACGATCCAAATAATAGACAGCATTATAAACAGCATCTATGTATTGAAATTACTATCCTCTCCCTCTCACTCTCACTGCCTCTCTCTCTCTCTCTCTCTCCCTCTCTCTCTCTTACTGTCTCTCTCTCTCCCTCTCTCTCTATCCCTCTCTCTCTCTTACTGTCTCTCTCTCTCGCTCGCTCTCCTTCTCTCTCACTCTCAGTCTCTCTCTCTCGCTCTCCCTCTCTCTCGCTCCCTCTCTCTCTATCCCTCTCTCTCTCCCTCTCTCTCTATCCCTCTCTCTCTCTTACTGTCTCTATCTCTCGCTCGCTCTCCTTCTCTCTCAATCTCAGTCTCTCTCTCTCTCTCGCTCTCCCTCTCTCTCCCTCTCTCTCTATCCCTCTCTCTCTCCCTCTCTCTCTATCCCTCTCTCTCTCCCTCTCTCTCTCTTACTGTCTCTCTCTCTCGCTTGCTCTCCTTCTCTCTCTCTCCGTCTCTCTCTTGCTCTCTCTCTCTCTCCCGCTCTATATATATATCTATGTGTATATATATATATTTATGTATATATATATATATATATCTGTATGTGTGTGTGTACTTTGATATACACACTCACATGCACATACATACTAGCATACATGCATACACATGTATATACATACATATACACATGCATATACATACATATACATATATGTACATAGATACAGATGCACATGCATGTAAACACATCTACATACGTACATATATACATGCATGTATACATACATGTACATGCATATATATTGAACATGCATGTATACACATATATATACATAGATATGTACATACATACATACATATGTACATGCATGTATACACATATATACATACATATGTACATACATACATACATACATATGTACATGCATGTATATACACATATATACATACATGTACATACATATGTACATACATACATACATATGTACATGCATGTATACATACATACATACATACATACATACATACATATGTACATGCATGTATATACACATATATACATACATACATACATACATACATATGTACATGCATGTATACACATATACATACATACATATGTACATACATACATACATATGTACATGCATGTATATACACATACATACATACATACATACATACATACATATGTACATACATACACATGTACATGCATGTATACATATACATACATACATACATACATATGTACATGCATGTATACACATATATACATACATACATACATATGTACATACATACATACATACATACATACATACATACATATGTACATGCATGTATATACACATACATACATACATACATACATACATATGTACATACATACATATGTACATGCATGTATACACATACATACATACATACATATGTACATACATACATATGTACATGCATGTATACATATACATACAAACATACATACATACATATGTACATACATATATACATACACATTTATACATACGTGCATACATATATGTATATACACTCTTTCCAACTGATATATCTAAACTGGAGAAAGACAATAGCAGCTGCAGCAGCAGTAGCAGTAACTGCCTCTCCTCTCTCCTCACCACCCTATGCCCCCCCCCTCTAACCCCTACCCCCAGCCCACCCCTACACACTTCTCCAGTTGTCAGTGAATGCCAGTCAAAGACAAACGACATGCTCCATAGTCTTTAGTTTAAATTTTATTCGGCCTTCATTTCACAGAATACAATTCGAGAGTTTTAAAAATAAATAAAAATAAATAAATATTTTGAAATTGCAAAAAAATAAAAAAAATAAAAAAATTTAAATAAAGATAAATAAATAACTAAAAAAAAAAAAAAAAATTCATTCCTGAAATTTTTTTTTCAGTTCATCTACTTTTTTAAATTTAATTGTTGTTGTAGCATGTCGTTTTTGCTGCTGCTGTTGTTGTTGTTGTTGTTTTGGGTTTGAATTTTAATTGTAATTTAAATTTATTTATTAATCTTTTCCTAGTTGAAATTTAAATTTCATTTATTTATTTATATTTAAATATATTTATTTATTTATATTTAAATATATTTATTTATTTATATTTAAATATATTTATTTATTTATATTTAAATATATTTATTTATATATATATTTCTATTTATATATATATATATATATATATATTTATTTATTTATATATTAATTTACCTTTATATATTTTAAGTTGTTATTTTTTACGATTTTTGCACTATTTCGTATTTATTTGGATTTTGTTGTTGTTCCTGTTGTTGTTGTTGTGATTATTATTTTTCGGTAGGTGGATAGGGTGGTGTGAGGTGGTTTTAAAGGAAAGGTGGAAGGGTGGGGGAATGCATTGTTTGTTGTTATTATTATTGTTGTTGTTGTTTTAGTTTAAGACAAAATAAATGAAGTTTGAAATTTCTTTTTTTTTTTTTTCTTTTCAATTTCTTTTTTTTTTCTTCTGTCCTTCTTTCTTACTTTGGCAATTTTATTGTTGCTGCTGCTTGATTCTGTTGTTGTTGTTCTTAATGATGATGGTAGTGTCAGTGGTGGTGGTGGTGGTGGTGGTGGTCTTTTTTGTTTTTGTTAGTGTGATCATTTGCGTGTATGAATTATTACCATGGCTGCAGTTTCTGAGAATGTCTCTTCTTCCCTTGCATTTCTTCTGCCATCTAGTCAACTACCCCTACCATCCTACCAACCAATCAACCATTCTACCAACCAACCATTCTACCATCCAACCAACCTACCAACCAACCAACCATTCTACCATCGAACTAACCAACCATCCAGCCAGCCTTGCAAGCCATGCCATCACCATCATCACCATCACCATCATCACCATCATCATTATCATCACCGTCATCATTATCATCATCATCATCACCATCACCACCACCACCATCATCATCACCATCATCATTATCATCACCATCATCACCATCATCATTATCATCACCACCAACATCATCATCATCACCATCTTCTGCTGCCACAAGCACACAGCTTCCTCCATGTGATGACAATGTATACACGACATGTACAACATAATCTCATGCATCTATGTTACACACACACATGTAGCCACACATGCATCTATCACACACTTATATACACTGCATACATATTTACACCACATGTATGCACTACACATACACACACACACACACAGACACATAGACACACGCACATGCAGACACACACACACACTAAGACACAGACACACACACACTAAGACACAGACACACACACACTAAGACACAGGCACACACACACACACACAGACAGACACATAGACAGACACACACATACAGACACACATAGACACATACACAGACACTTACAAGCACCAGACCACACTATATTACACAACACAACACACATTTCATACACACACACACACACAGACACACGGACACACAGACACACACACACACACGCAGAAACACACACAGACACTTACATACACCACACAACACAACGCACATATTTCATACACACACACGCACATAGACACAGACACACAGACATACACACACACACAGACACACACAGACACACACACACACACACACACACACACACACACACACACACACACACGGAATCACTGGATTGTATTGTTGACATGCCTTTAAGCAGAATTCTCTCCTATATTTCCTTGGTTGCTAGTCTTGTGGAACTGACATTCAGAAGTTCCTGACCACAGACAAGTCCTGTTTCCTTTATCTTCTATTATCATAAACTGTCAGAGGCGCTGAATCAGTGGTAAAAAGGCGCTGGATCCGTGGCAAAAAGGCTCTGGGTCTGTGGTAAAAAGGCGCTGGACCAGAGGTAAAAAGGCTCTGGGTCCGTGGTAAAAAGGCGCTGGACCAGAGGTAAAAAGGCTCTGGGTCCGTGGTAAAAAGGCTCTGGGTCCGTGGTAAAAAGGTGCTGGGCCAGTGGTAAAAAGGCGCTGGACCAGTGGTTAAAAGGCGCTGGATCCGTGGTAAAAAGGTGCTGGATCCGTGGTAAAAAGGCGCTGGATCCGTGGTAAAAAGGCGCTGGATCCGTGGTAAAAAGGCGCTGGATCAGAGGTAAAAAGGCGCTGGTTGGACAAGTGGTAAAAAGGCGCTGGCTGGATCAGTGGTAAAAAGACGGCAGATAGCTGGACCAGTGGTAAAAAGGCGGTGACTGGACCAGTGGTAAAAAGGCGCTGGACC
>OZ024752.1:48658915-48663915 GCA_964016885.1 Eledone cirrhosa | reverse complement strand
AAAAAATAAAACATTTAACACATTTATAAAAAAAAAAAAAAACGAAAAAAGAAGGAAGCAAAAAGCGAAAAAAAAAAAGGAAAGAAATATATAAACTAAAATTATCATGTTGCTGTTCTTGCTGTTGTTGTTGTTGTTGTTGCAGTTGCCATTGTTGCTGCTGTTGTTATTGTTGCTCTTTTTGCAATGATGATAATGATGATGATGTTTTTGTTTTTCCCATTGCTGCTGCTGTTGTTGTTGTTGTTGTTGTTGTTGTTGTTTTTGTTGTTGTTGTTGTTGTTTTCTTTCGGGGTGGATTTATGGATACTTGTCCCCATATTATATTTCTATATTTAAATATATTACTGGAAGATTGGAAAGTATAAGTCCACAGTCAGTCATTTGTCTCTTTGTTTGTCTCTTTATTTGTCTCTTTATTTGTCTCTTTATTTGTCTGTTTGTTTGTTTGTTTGTTTTCCTTCATGTATTATAACTTTTTTTAAATCATGCAAATGACATAACTGGAATGGAATGGTGTAGTATTAAGTGCAGCAGAAAAATTGTAAAGCCATTCTTTCCTTTGATACTGTATGTTCTACATAGAACACTTTACATAGTGTGTGAGCCAATAAGACTGTTAAATCTCACTCATTAACACACCCTACTTACTGGTGCGGTGTGTGATGTGTGGTGTGTATACCAATGTGAGGCTGGTGGTGTAGACTGGTTGAAGAGTCAGATTGAAGGTGAGGTGTGGTGTGGTGTGGTGTGGTGTGGTGTGTATACCAATGTGGGGCTGGTGGTGTAGACTGGTTGAAGAGTAAGATTGGGGGTGAGGTGTGGTGTGGTGTGTAGCAATGTGGGGCTGGTGGTGTAGCTTGGTTGAAGAGTCAGATTGGAGGTGTGGTGTGGTGTGTACCAATGTGGGGCTGGTGGTGTAGCTTGGTTGAAGAGTAAGATTGGACGTGTGGTGGTGTGGACTGGATGAAGAGTTACATTGGAGGTGTGGTGGTGTGGTGTGTACTAATGTAGGGCTGGTGGTGTAGACTGGTTGAAGAGTCAGATTGGAGGTGAGGTGTGGTGTGGTGTGTACCAATGTGGGGCTGGTGGTGTAGCTTGGTTGAAGAGTTACATTGGAGGCCTTAGTACCGTGTGTACCAATGTAAGGAAGGTGGTGTGGACTGGTTGAAGAGTTACATTGGAGGCCTTAGTGTTGTGTGTACCAATGTAAGGAAGGTGGTGTAGACTGGTTGAAGAGTTACATTGGAGGCCTTAGTGTCGTGTGTACCAATGTGAGGAAGGTGGTGTGGATTGGGAGTAGAATCAGTTGAGAAACCTTGTAGTATCTGTTTGTCCTAACTCTGTATGTTATGAGTTCAGATCCCTGTTCTTCTCCTGTCCCCAGAAAAAGTGATGATGCTTCTACCAAGAGCTACAACTGCCAGATACTATACCCCACCACCACCACCCTCAGGAAGCTGGCCTCCCAAGGGAAGTAATTGGTCTAAAAAAAAGGGATCATGAACATTCCAAATGTCAATTGAAATATGTTCGTGACATTTTGTATTCTGTTGTAAGCAGAAAAATGGTGAGAAAATAATACCTAAAACACTACGGGCCTTAGAAAAAGGAAAACTGTTTTTTGGGGTAATATGTTATATGGTCCTATATTATATGGACAGGGCGGTGGATTGGCAGTATCCGTAGCGTGTCAGACACCAAGCTTTGCAGCACAGTGTTACGGCCCTTTATGATCTGAGGTCCTATATTATATGGACAGGGCGGTGGATTGGCAGTGTCCGTAGCGTGTCAGACACCATGCTTTGCAGCACAGTGTTACGGCCTTTTATGATCTGAGGTCCTATATTATATGGACAGGGCGGTGGATTGGCAGTATCCGTAGCGTGTCAGAGACCATGCTTTGCAGCACAGTGTTACGGCCCTTTATGATCTGAGTTCAAATCCCGCTGAGTTTAACTTTGCTTTTCATCCTTACGGTGTCGATAAAATAAAGTACCAGTAATGCACTGGGGTCAATTTAATCGACTTTCTCCTCCCCAACAAATTACTGGCTTTGTGCCTATACGAGGAATCAATATATTATATAGTCCAAGATATATTGTGTCCAGAACAAACAGAATGACAGACTGGACGGTGTGAATGTCAACCCAGAACATTTACTATCATATGTCCATTCAGTCATTAAAAAAGTAGTCAACTTTAACCAGATGTGTGTGTGAGAGTGTGACAGCAGTTGTTTGTGTACACGTATGAGTCTGTGTGTGCATGTGTGTTGTGTGCATGTGTCTGAATGTGCATGTGTCTATGTATGTATATGCATGTATGTGTCTGCATGCATGCATGTGTGTGTGTGAGAGTGTCTTCTAAGTGAATATAATGTGATGTACTGGTCTGAAAGACATCCCTATATGTAGGTAACATGGTAAAAACCTCCCAGTCCACACTGTAAACGTGGTTGGTGTTAGGAAGAGCATCTAGCTGTAGAAAACCCGCCAGACAGTCCACGCTGTAATGTGGCCGTGTAGGCAACACGGTAAAAACCTCCCAGCCCCACACTGTAAACGTGGTTGGTGTTAGGAAGGGCATCCAGCCGTAGAAAACCCGCCACACAGTCCTATACGAGCAAGACAACCAATCTTGCCTCACGTGGGACAACTCCCATCTAAACCCATGCAAGCGTGGAAGATAGACGTTAAATGACGATGATGAAGTGAGATAAAATTTATTAATTTTATTCAAGATATATATTTATATACAAGAATGTGAAATGCTCTGTAAATGTGTCAAGGACTTGTATTTGAAATGCTGGGTGATAAGTCCATTGAGTTCAAAACAGCTCAAACATATATATATATATAAATATATATATAAGTAAGATGTATGGTAGGTCGTATGTGAATCGCGATGATCACGTCTGACTTACCAAATATGTGACGGTAGCTAGTTAAGCTCTATGCGTATACGCAGAGCAGAAATATACGTTGATGTAAACAATGATCTTGCAATCACATGTTATATGCCTTGATAAGTCCCACCATGGGGTCGGATGAAACGGCTGTCGGCAATAAACTTGTTATAATGTCATAATAGTTCCTTTGTTCTTTTTCACTAATATATATATATATATATATATATATATATATATATATATATACATATATACATACAACATATATTATATATATATTGTTTTTATTTGTCCTCATCATTAATGACTTAGGAGGCCTCTCACGATGTCATTTTCAGCGCCATTCTTCTACAATATATATATAGATGTATATATATATATATATATATCATCATCATCATCATCATTTTACGTCCGCTTTTCCCTGCTTGCAAGATATATATAAATATACACACACACACACACACACACACACTTCGATACTCACACATATACATATATTCATAGACAAATACAAACTCTGTCAATAGTGGCAAATGTTTACCAAATAAGCAGTATGTAGATAGATAATGTGTAAAGATATTTCATGTCTAGATATGGGATATCTAGACATATTGGAAGACAGATATACATAGTTATTTATTTATTTATTCATGCAAACATATGTATATATTAGAAATATCTACCACCCATCTGTCTGTTGAGCATACACACCATCAAATCCTCGCTTCCAATCTATAATTCAGTGTCCAACTGTGTAGATATATGTTTAAATGTCTAAATTGTCTGATCTGACATAAGTTAATGCAATTATCATCATCATCATTGTCATCATCTTATTACGTTCGCTTTTCCCTGCTTGCAAGGGTGGGATGGGTCCTAATCAGCACAGCATCTCTCCACTTGTCACAGTCCTTCGTCATCTCCTTCTTGACCTTCTGCAATCTGAGGTCAGCCCTCACTACCTCTGCTCATGTTTTTCGTGGTCTTCCTCTCTACTGTGTCTTCCTTCTACTGGATTTCTTGGCACTTCTTTACCCAGCGGTCATCCTCCATGCACATCACATGTCCATACCATCGCAGTCTTCTCTCCTGCACACCACAACTTATCCCCCTTCAACACAGTTTCTCTCTCCACTCATCCATGCTCGGCCGTTCACGTACATTGACATTGCAATTATGTATATACTAAAATGCTTGTTGTTGTTTTTATTGCTGTTGCTGTTGTTGTTTAGTGATTGGGGGAGAGGCATTGGATAATTGGAGTACGTCGACTTTCAATACAGGAAGTCTACCTCCTGTCAATTACAGGGATTCTACCAACTCTACAATGTAGGGACAATACCCTCACTGTACAATGTATGGATTCTGTGTGTTCACAAGTGTGTATCTGAGTGCTGGTTGTTGTGTGTATTGTATGCTCATATGCATTTATATGTGTGTATATATATATATATATATATATTTCGTTTCTGAATTTGTTTAGCAAGATTCTTTATCTGAAAACGTGTGTTGAAACCGATATTGTTATACTTTGGGAGGGCCATGTTGCCAATAAGAAACACATACACAGAAACAAGATGGCGTAGGACAGAACAAAGGAGAGGCACAAAAACAAAGAAAAAAATCCCCAGTCGCTGAAGAGGTCATAGAATGTGTGACGAAAGAACTTTGACAATATATAAACAACCATCTGGTTGTGGAACCAACCAACCGGAAATTTATAAATTCCTAAATTTATAAATTTATTATAATAAATTGAAGTGAAAGCAACTGGTGCGTGTGTTTCTTATTGGCAACATGACCCTCCCAAAGTATAACAATATATATATATATATATATATACACAAACATATATATTACATATATATATATAATAACCTCTCAAAGGCGATGACACACGACCGTGACCTCTGGCGTCACGCAGTAATACAGAGTACCCGACCTCCCATGGGTACAAGCTGAAGCATATAGACAATATGCCCCCACACCCCCCACTGCAAGGTGGTCGTAGAGGTGCCACGGCAGCAAAAAAGCACCCAGCCCACACTGTAAAGTGGACGTGTAGGCGCCACGAAAAAGCCCCCAG
>OZ024752.1:48628915-48651415 GCA_964016885.1 Eledone cirrhosa | reverse complement strand
CACACACACACTCTCTCTCTTGATTTCTCTCACACACACTCTACCTCTCTCTCTCTCTCTCTTTCTCTCTCTCCCTGATTCTCTCTCTGACTCTCTTTCTTGTTTTCTCTCAGTCTCTCTCCCTCTGACTACCTCCCTCTCTCTTGATCTCTCCCTTTGTATCTCTGTCTTTCCCTCTCTCTCCCTCTCTCTTGATCTCTCCCTTTGTATCTCTGTCTTTCCCTCTCTCTACCTCTCTCCCTTAGATGTCTTGGCAGCTGCAGCTTCCTAACTCATCCACACACACAGATATACACATACACACATATACATATATATATATACATGTAGACACTTTCACATACACAGACATACACACACACAGACACACGCATATACATACTTATATATACGCATATACATACTTATATATATATATATATATATATATATATATACATGTAGGCACTTTCACGTACACACACACACACGCACATACACACATATACATACTTATATATACATTAGACACTTTCATGTACACAGACACACACACGCACATACACACATATACATCATCATCATCATCATCATTTCATTTTACGTCCCCTTTTCCCTGCTTGCAAGGGTGGGACGGGAACTGATTCTGGCTTGATTTCTACAGCTGGATGCCCTTCCTAACACCAACCTCATTTACAGTGAGTGCTGGGTGCTTTTTTGCCATGGCACCTCCACGACCACTTTGCAGTGGAATGATATGGACCCCCAGTCCCTATCATCTCATTTCTACAGCTGAGTAAACTGGAGCAATGTGAAATAAAGTGTCTTGCTCAAGGAAACAACACATCACCCGGTCTGAGAATTGAACTCACAACCTTTCGATTGCAAGGCCAATGCTCTAACCACTAAGCCATGTGCCTCCATATATATATATACATGTAGACACTTTCACGTACACACATGCACATACACATATATATATATATACATGTAGACACTTTCACATACACAGACACAGACACACACACACACAGACACACACTTAGATCCAAAGACCTTGACCAGATAGTACAAAGCATTCTATCTAATGTTCTAATAACCCCACCAATCTGCCACCATACTCGAATGTAAGCCGATACAAAATATAAACCGACCCCACTAATTTTTATTTCTGAGAAATGAGCAAAAATCCAAACCTAATTTACATAGAATTTCAAGTTGGAGAAAATTGTCAAAATATTGATCCCCAAAATATAAGCTGACCTCAAACACAACCCGCCCCTCTCCCGTCTATCATTGATTTTTTTGGTCAGATATTCCTCAGCTTATCATCATCATCACCGTTTTACGTTCGTTCTTCCACGCTAGCATGGGTTAGACGGGTTGTTTTGTTGTGGGCAGTGTCTGGTCGGCTGACCATGCCTTGCTCATACAGGAACTGATCTGGCTTGATTTCTACAGCTGGATGCCCTTCCTAACACCAACCTCATTTATGGTGAGTGCTGGGTGCTTTTTTTCCGTGGCGCCTACACGTCCACTTTACAGTGTGGGCTGGGTGCTTTTTTGCCGTGGCACCTCCACGACCACCTTGCAGTGGGAGGGTGTGGGGGCATATTGTCTATATATTATATTTGTGTATATACAGTAGTCAGATGAAAGCTTGAAGAATTCAGTGAGATGCTAAGTTGTAAGACAGAACTAGCTTTGTTCATCTTTTGTAGCATCTTCCTAACTAGATAATAATAAAATTTTACAGTTTTTCAGGGTCTCTTGAAGATCCTTCTAGAATCAATTAATTTTTTTACATCTGTGGGGGCTCATGTTTCATATTTAAGTTCAACATTGAGGATGTCTTTGAGCAGTCTGTTTTCATCCATTCTGGGATATCCCGAATCACTTACATTTAAATCCTTGCACTCTTCATCATATTTAACCCTTTAGCATTTAAACTGGCCATATCCGGCTAGAATTCTCTCACCTCTTTCTGTTCAAACCAACAGTAACCGGCCACTCATACTGATGTTAAGGTATTGTTCTCAAAATAAATAATATTAAAATCTCAAAGATTCAATATTATGTGAGATAATTGTGTGAGGTAAAGCCTTTACCATGAAAATACAATAGTGTATATAGAGTAATGTAAATGTTATGTGAGATATTATGTGAGGTAAAGCCTTTACTGTGAAAATATAATAGTGTATATAGAGTAATGTAAATGTTATGTGAGATATTATGTGAGGTAAAGCCTTTACCATGAAAATACAATAGTATATATAGAGTAATGTAAATGTTATGTAAGATATTATGTGAGGTAAAGCCTTTACCATGAAAATACAATAGTATATATAGAGTAATGTAAATGTTATGTAAGATATTATGTGAGGTAAAGCCTTTACCATGAAAATACAATAGTATATATAGAGTAATGTAAATGTTATGTGAGATATTATGGGAGGTAAAGCCTTTACCATGAAAATACAATAGTATATATAGAGTAATGTAAATGTTATGTGAGATATTATGTGAGGTAAAGCCTTTACCATGAAAATACAATAGTATATATAGAGTAATGTAAATGTTATGTAAGATATTATGTGAGGTAAAGCCTTTGCTGTGAAAATACAATAGTATATATAGAGTAATGTAAATGTTAAAGGGTTAAACTCAATTTAGAGGATGTCTTGGAGCAGTTCTTATCCATTCTGCCATGTTCTACCAAACTCAATTGTAATATGGCAAGAATTACTTCCATGCTAATGATCCCAGCATGTTTAATGATATCCAGGCTGCATCGACATGTGCACATGGGCACACGCGCACATACACGTGCACACTTACACACACACACACACACACACACACACACACACACACACATCCACACACACGCACACACCCACATCAAAACCCCACACCCATATCCTCCCCACCCCATCCCACACATACTTCCCATCACCACGTACCCCCACCCCACCCCCACCCCACACACCCCACACACCCCACACCTGTCCCCCCAGATACAGTTCTGTTGTAATTAAAAGATTACAAAGTAGATTTCTATCATAATAATCTTCACAATTCATCAATTATTTTTTAATCCTAAGGTAAACATTCTTAGATTAGTTGCCATGGTAACTAACTACAGATTAATTGCCATGGTAACTACAATTTTACATTTATTTTATTTGTTTGGGTTTTCAGGGTTTTTTTTTTAGTTTCTTTCCTTCTTTACTTTCTTTTCTTTCTTTCTCTCTTTCTTTCTTACTATCTCTCCCTTACTCTCTCTTCTTTCTTTCTTTCTCTTTTCTTTTTTCTTTCTGTCTTACCCTCTCTTCTTTCTTTCTTCCTTTACTCCCTCTTCTTTCTTTCTTTCCTTGCTCCCGCTTCTTCATTCCTCTATATCTCGTTCTCACTTCTTCTTTCTCACTTTCTATCCTTCTCTGAAAGAAATCTGCTATATATACTATAATAATAATAATAATGAATTTATTGTGTACAGTGCTCAGGTGCACTACAACTCATCAAAGGTACATGTATAGTACATAGAATAATGTACAAATGTCAGGAAAGTGAACAGTGTATGAGTCATGATATACACACAAATACATACACACGTGTGTGTGTGTGTGTATGGAGGGGTAATATCAGGTATAGTGTTGGCAAATTTGGGGAAGCATGGAGGTTTTAACGCTTTAGCATTTAAACCGGCCATATCCAGCCAACATTCCATCACCCCTTTCTGTTCAAACCAGCCATAACTGCCCCCTCAAACTGACTTTAAAGTATTGTTCTCAAAATAAATAATATCAAAATCTCATAGATTTGATATTATGTGAGATAATTATGTGAGGTAAAGCCTTTTCTGTGACAATACAATAGTATATATAGAGTAATGTAAATGTTATGAGATATTATGTGAGGTAAAGCCTTTACTGTGAAAATACAATAGTATATATAGAGTAATGTAAATGTTATGAGATATTATGTGAGATAAAGCCTTTACTGTGAAAATACAATAGTATATATAGAGTAATGTAAATGTTATGTGAGATAATTATGTGAGGTAAAGCCTTTACTGTGAAAATACTATAGTATATATAGAGTAATGTAAATGTTATGTGAGATATTATGTGAGATAAAGCCTTTACTGTGAAAAAACAATAGTATATATAGAGTAATGTAAATGTTATGTGAGATAATTATGTGAGGTAAAGCCTTTACTGTGAAAATACTATAGTATATATAGAGTAATGTAAATGTTATGTGAGATATTATGTGAGGTAAAGCCTTTACTATGAAAATACTATAGTATATATAGAGTAATGTAAATGTTATGTGAGATAATTATGTGAGGTAAAGCCTTTTCTGTGACAATACAATAGTATATATAGAGTAATGTAAATGTTATGTGAGATATTATGTGAGGTAAAGCCTTTACTATGAAAATACAATAGTATATATAGAGTAATGTAAATGTTATGTGACATAATTATGTGAGGTAAAGCCTTTACTATGAAAATACAATAGTATATATAGAGTAATGTAAATGCTAAAGGGTTAAAGGATGCAGTGTCTTGGCAGCCAACAACTGATGCAGGTAGTTTGTGCCATGCTTCAGCAACTCTGAGCTTGAAAAAATGTTTCCGAAAGTCATGGGAGCTGTGCTGTTTTCTGACTTTGATGGCATGCCTACGTGTGTTAGACATATGACTGTACCATATCATATAATCTTTATAGCACCATCTAAATGTAGAAATTATATAACCTAAAACATTAACTTTGATCTTTAGGAGATTAGAAGACTATAGTTGAGCAGATCGCAGTCATTGTTATATTGTAACTGATAACCTGAACAACATAATAAATTATAATTTAAAACTTTATATCATAGATCATCATGTATATATATGTGTGTGTGTGTGTATATATATATATATATGTGTGTATATCCACATATAAATATATATACATGCATATATACGCACATACGCACACACATATATATATATATATATATATATCCACATATAAATATATATACATGCATATATACGCACATACGCACACACATATATATATATATATATATATATATATATATATATATATATATATATATATATATATCCACATATAAATATATATACATGCATATATATATATATATAACTGAATGGTTGTTTAGTTGTGGATTGTCATATATGTATGTATATATGTATATTTATGTGTGTATGTATGTTTGTATATATATATATATTATTTTTTTTTTTTTAATTTTAATTTTATTTTTATTTATTTATTATTATTATTATTATTATTTTTTATTTTTTTTCTTTCTCCTCGTGCAATGGCCATACTCGATAACGAGGGGGCAGCCATCATATATATATATATATATATATATATATATATAGCTTTACTAAAATGAAGTTCAGAACCAAACCAACCAGAAAATAAAATACTCTAAAATATTTCTATTTCAATATTTCACACATACACACACATACACACACATACATACACATACACACACATACACACACCTCTATCTCTCATCAATCTCAAGGAAGTTGGAAGATACGTGTGATAAAACAATGCAGGGCATGTATCTCACACCTTCTACTATGATATAAACACTCTAGAGTCATATGTGAATCTAACTTACTATTTTCTGACAAGACACAACTCTTTAAATATATTGCTTCGGAAATTTTACAATGATGTATGATATTTGTTTTAGAATTTATATAGCAATTTATGGTTAACTCTTTAGCATTTACATTGGCAGTATCGGTAGAGTTTCGGACACCATGCTTTGATGCATAGAGTTACGGCCCTTGCCATTCTGAGTTCAAATCCCGCCGAGGTTAATTTTTGCCTTTCATAAAATAAATAAAGTACCAGTAATGTACTGGGTAATTGCTGGCCTTGTGCCAAAAGTAGAAACAATTATTCTATATTTACTATTGCATTTTCATGGTAGAAGTATTATCTCACATAATTATATCACATTATATTGAATTTATGAAAGTTTGATATTATTTATTTTGAGAACAATACCTTAACATAAGTGTGAGTGGCCAGGTACTGTCAGTTTGAACAGAAAGAGGTGAGAGAATTCTGGCCAGATATGGCTGGTTTAAATGCTAGAGGGCTACTAAAGCCATTGAGATGCCACATTTAAAAAACATTTTAATGACCAAATCTTTTTAGTAAATGTAGTTGACATTAGGAAGGGCATCCAGCTGTAGAAACCAAGCCAGAAATCTTCCAGTCTTGACTTCAGGTCCAGTGATTCAAAGCTAGTTTTGTGAATTTTTCTTGTCTACTACTACTACATAGTAGTAGTAGTAGTAGTAGTGGTGGTGGTGGTGGTGGTGGTGGTGTTAGTAGTAGTACTACTACTATTACTACTACTAGTAGATATGGTAGTAGTAGTTGTAGCAAAAATGTTTAAATGGCTTGATTTTGTAATTTTAAACTTTTTGATAATAATTATTTTGGTTTTTTTTTTTTTTCAAAACTAATAATTTATCTCTTGTTTGTGTTGTTGTTGTTGATGTTGTTGTCAACTGTCATTGTTTGGGTCGTCTTTTTGACAAACATCACAGAATACACGTGCTGCCACCTATGTTGAAACATAGCAAAGTGCAAAGGAAAACATTTATATTGTAGATTGTCAAAAAATGAAAACAAAACAACACAACTGTGGTGTCATATCTGATGTCCAGATTAGAGTATATTTAGAGAAAAACTAAAATTAATTTCTTTCCAATTTACTTTAGTTTACTTTGCTATACCCCACCACCACCCACTCCACCCCTGTTTAATCATGCTACCCCCCACCCCACACACACACACATACTTCATTTTTTCTTCAGTTGTTGTAGAAAGGTCAAATGATGATCCTTTGCAGTCTGTTTAATTAAATGATCGAAAACAAATATGGTACTGATAATATATATATATATATATATATTTATGTATTTATATATATATTTATGTATTTATATATTTATATATATGTATATTTATATATTTATATATATATATATATATATGTATTTGTATATATATATAGATATATATATATTTATATATTTATGTATTTATGTATTTATGTATTTATATATTTTATATTTATATATTTATGTATATATATATATATTTATGTATTCATATATTTATGTATTAAATATATTTATATATTTATATATTTATGTATTTATGTATTTACATATTTATGTATTTGTATATATATTTATGTATTTGTATATATATATAGATATATATATATTTATATATTTATGTATTTATGTATATATATTTATGTATTTATATATTTATGTATTTATATATTTTATATTTATATATTTATGTATATATATATATATTTATGTATTTATATATTTATGTATTAAATATATTTATATATTTATATATTTATGTATTTATGTATTTATATATTTATGTATTTGTATATATATTTATGTATTTGTATATATATATATTTATATATTTATATATTTATGTATTTATGTATTTATATATTTATGTATTTATATATTTATGTATTTATATATTTATGTATTTGTATATATATTTATATATTTATATATTTATATATTTATTTATATATTCATATATTTATTTATTGAATATATAACATCAACAACAAGATGAAGGGGTTGGGATATAGATTAATTTTATCTTATAATTAAAAGCTTTTTAATTGCCATACAGTAATTAGAGGAGGTGGTCATCATATAGATGTGTTTTTGTTGTTGTTGTTGTTGTTGTTTTTGTTGGGGGGGGGGGGGGGTTGTCACAGAAGGATTAATTTATATTACAGGGGAGATTGTTTATTGAACAAAATTTCTAGAGGACAAAATGGCCTTAGGGCATAAAGTTTGCTGGTCAAGAAACTGCCTCTGGTTCTAAGGTACCAATCTGCTTATTTTAAAGTATTTACATTCATCTATATGTCTTCCATTTGGTGGATTGGCACTATTGGTAGAGGGTTTGATGCCATGCTCTGCAGCATAGAGTTACGGCCCTTTATGATCTGAGTTCAAATCCCGTCGAGGTAAACCTTTCTTATGTTATGGACCAAACATCATCATCATCATCATTTTACGTCCGCTTTTCCCTGCTTGGAAGGGTGGGACGGGTCCTATTCAGCACAGCATCTCCCCATTCGTCACGGTCCTTCGTCATCTCCTCCGTGAGCTTCAGCGATCTGAGGTGTGTTATAAAATAATAATGAAATTATTGTGTAAAGTGCTCAGGTGCACTACAACTCGTCAAAGGTGTATATATGTTCTCACCACCTCCGCCCATGTTTTTCGTGGTCTTCCTCTACCATGTTTTTCGTGGTCTTCCACCGGGCTTTTTTTTTGGCACTTCTTTACCCAGCTGTCATCCTCCATGCTCATCACATGTCCATACCGTCGCAGCCTTCTCTCCCACACACTACAGCTTATCCCTCTTATACACAGCTTCTCTCTCAACTCGTCTATGCTTGGTTGTTTACGCACATAGACATTGCACATCTTTGTTATTTAATGTCCAGTGTTAAACCAAGTAGACCAGAAATAGAGAAATACTGTCATAAATAAGTCATCTCATTCAGTGCTACAACAGGTCTACCAATCCACTAAGATGGATTGGTGATTTAAATATTTTAAACATTTGACTTCACATTCAATATATTTTCCTTTGGACCCCGAGTCCAGCTGGTGCTCTTTATTGATTCAAATATAATGTAAACCTCACTGAGAAACTGATAGAAGGCCAGCAAACCATCCAGCTAGATAGATAGATAGTAAGTTATTCAACTTGGAAACTAGCTTGTCATTAAAGCTGCCATCTTATATTACAATATGGTGTAAGTAATGAAACTGCCATTAGACATAGTAAGATAGTTCTCTGCTCTGCTTTGGTGTGATGTAGGTAGATAGATAGATAGATAGATAGATAGATAAAAGAAACATATATATGTGTGTATATATATATATATATATATATAAATGTATATATATGTGTGTATATATATGTGTGTGTGTATATATATATATATATATATATATATATATATATATATGCAAACATATATATATATATATATATATATATGTGTATGTATATACTTATAAATATATACATATACACTTATATATACACTTACATATACACTTATATATATATGTATACATATATATATATATAGATATATACATATACACTTAGCAAACTCTAGACACACCCGATCAACGAAACAATTGTCAGTACTTTAAATGAAGCCCCTATTGTACAGCAAACCATGATACTCTTCTTCTTCTTTCTTTGACATATACACATATATATATATATATATATATATATGTATACATATATAAATATATACATATACACACATATATATGCACATGTATATATATATATATATATATATTATATATTTAAGAGTTAAACAAGGTTCTATGAATACATCAAAGAATATTATATATATATATATATATACACACATATATATATATAGATATGCATGTCTCTCTCTATATATATATACACACACACATATATATAGAGAGACATATGCATGTCTCTCTATATATATACACACATATATATATATATAGATATGAAGGAAGACGTGGTAGAGGTAGACCACGAAAAACATGGGCGGAGGTGGTGAGAACAGACCTCAGATCATTGAAGCTCACGGTGGAGATGACGAAGGACCGTGATGAGTGGAGAGATGCTGTGCTGAATAAGACCCGTCCCACCCTTGCAAGCAGGGAAAAGCGGACGCAAAATGATGATGATGATGATGATATGCATGTCTCTCTATATACATACACACATATATATATATATATATAGATATGCATGTCTCTATATATATATATACACACATAAATGAAGTAATTCCGTCGGAAAAGTCCAGGAAAAAAGAGTGCTCTATGTAGGTAACAGAGATACGCATGTCTCTCTCTATATATATACACACACATATATATATATAGATATGCATGTCTCTCTCTATATATATATACACATATATATATATATAGATACGCATGTCTCTCTCTATATATATATATACACACATATATATATATAGATACGCATGTCTCTCTCTATATATATATACACACATATATATATATATATATATGCATGTCTCTCTCTATATATATACACACATATATATATCTAGATATGCATGTCTCTATAGATATATACACACATATATATATATATAGATATGCATGTCTCTCTCTCTCTATATATATACACACACACACATATATATATATATAGATATACTACGCGAGCAAGACAACCACTCTTGCCTCAAGTGGGAAAACCCCCGTCCAAACCCATGCAAGCGTGGAACACGGACGCTAAACCTGATGATGATGATGATGATACATGTCTCTATATATATATACACACTAATATATATATGTAGGTTGATCGACGGTGATGCAGGCAGGGAGAGTCTCTCTCTATATATATATACACACATATATATATATATATATATAGATATGCATGTCTCTCTCTCTCTATATATATACACACACATATATATATATATAGAGAGAGATATGCATGTCTCTCTCTATATATATATATACACACACATATATATATATATATATAGAGATATGCATGCCTCTCTCTATATATACACACAGATATATATATATATAGATGTACATGTCTCTCTATATATATATACACACTAATATATATAGGTATGTTGATCGACGGTGATGCAGGCAGGGAGAGTCTCTCTCTATATATATATACACACATATATATATATACACACATATATATATATAGAGAGATATGCATGTCTCTCTCTCTCTATATATATACACACACATATATATATATATATATAGAGATATGCATGCCTCTCTCTATATATACACACAGATATATATATATATAGATGTACATGTCTCTATATATATATACACACTAATATATATATGTAGGTTGATCGACGGTGATGCAGGCAGGGAGATTGCACAGGCTTTTTGCATTAACCCTTAACAGATTTGTCTCGATATTGTGTTTGATGGATCGGTGAAGAGATGTTTGTAGTGTTATGATGGCTGCCAAAGAGAGAGGAGGGAGTGCAGTGATTAAAATTTGATGTGAAGGATGTTTTACATTTCACTGTACACTGATGTGCTTGTCAGTAAAGTTGAAAGTATACATAATTGTGTGTGTATGTATTGATATGTGAGTGTGTGTGTGTGTGTGTGTGTTTGTGTGTGTGTGTGTGTATTGATATGTGAGTGTGTGTGTGTGTGTATTGATATGTGAGTGTGTGTGTGTGTATTGATATGTGAGTGTGTGTGTGTGTGTGTATTGATATGTGAGTGTGTGTGTGTATGTATTGATATGTGAGTGTATTGATATGTGTGTGTGTGTGTGTGTGTGTATGTATTGATATGTGAGTGTGTGTGTGTGTGTATTGATATGTGTGTGTGTGTGTTTGTGTGTATTGATATGTGAGTGTGTGTGTGTGTGTGTATTGATATGTGAGTGTGTGTGAGTGAGTGTGTGTATGTATTGATATGTGAGTGTATTGATATGTGTGTGTGTGTGTGTGTGTATGTATTGATATGTGAGTGTGTGTGTGTGTGTGTGTGTGTGTGTATTGATATGTGTGTGTGTGTGTGCGCGTTTGTATTGATATGTGAGAGTGTGTGTGTGTGTGTGTGTATTGATGTGTGTGTGTGTGAGTGAGTGTGTGTATGTATTGATATGTGAGTGTATTGATATGTGTGTGTGTGTGTGTGTATGTATTGATATGTGAGTGTGTGTGTGTGTGTATTGATATGTGAGTGTGTGTGTGTATTGATATGTGTGTGTGTGTGTGTGTTCGTATTGATATGTGAGAGTGTGTGTGTGTGTGTGTGTGTATGTATTGATATGCGAGAGAGAGTGTGTGTGTGTGTGTGTATGTGTATGTATTGATATGTGAGTGTGTGTGTGTGTGTGTGTGTATGTATTGATATGTGAGTGTGTGTGTGTGTGTGTATTGATATGTGAGTGTGTGTGTGTGTGTGTGTGTATTGATATGTGAGTGTGTGTGTGTGTGTGTGTGTATTGATATGTGAGTGTGTGTGTGTGTGTGTGTGTGTGTGTATGTATTGATGTGTGTGTGTGTATGTGTATGTATTGATATGTGAGTGTGTGTATATATTGATATGTGAGTGTATTGATATGTGTGTGTTTGTGTGTGTAATTACACACCTGCACAAATTCATTTATATACAGGTACATATGTGTGTATATAAACTAAATATAAGTGTTTATCTATATATATATGTGTTTGTATGTATATGTTTGTATATGAAATATATATATATATATATATATACATATATATATATATATGTGTGCGTGTGTATATATATATATATGCATGTGTGGCTGTAAATATATATATATATATATATATATATATATATATATATATATATATATATACCTGTATACACACACACACACACACTCACATATACACATATACATTTATATATATGCAAACTTCAAAATGTAACATTTAATACATCATGCCATCACCACCACCATCATCATCATCATCATCATCATCATCATTATCATCACCATCATCATCATTATCACCATCATCATCACCACCATCATCATAATCACCACCACCACCACCACCACCATCATCACCATCATCACCACCATCACCACCATCATCATCATCACCATCACCATCATCATCATCATCATCATTATCATCATCATCATCATCATTATCACCATCATCATCACCACCATCATCATAATCACCACCACCACCATCACCACCATCATCACCACCATCATCACCACCATCATCACCATCATCATCATCATCACCATCACCATCATCATCATCATTATCATCACCATCATCATCATTATCACCATCATCATCACCACCATCATCATAACCACCATCACCACCACCATCATCACCATCATCATCATCATCATCACCATCACCATCACCATCATCATCATCATCATTATCATCACCATCATCATCATTATCACCATCATCATCACCACCATCATCATAATCATCACCACCACCATCATCATCATCATCATCACCATCATCACCATCATCATCATCATCACATCACCATCATCATCACCCCCATCACCACCACGATCATCATCATCACCATCACCATCATCATCATTATCATCACCACCACCACCATCATCATCACCACCATCATCACCATCATCATCATCATCATCATCATATTTCATTAAATGTTAGTCTTGATATAAACTAGCATGACTGAGACAGATCTATCTACTACAACTGTCACCCAACCTACTTTACAGAGATGGAACTAACAGAGATTTTAACTGCAAGAACTTCCCCTTACTCTCCTGTCTCTTTGATTCCATGTCCTCTTCTTTCTTATCCTTTCCTTTCTCTGTCACAAATAATTTCAAATTTTTAACGCTACAATATTAAATAGATCTGAAACACAATGAGTTGAAAGTTAAGGGAGTAGACCAGGTACCTTTCAAACATTGACTCCCCACATACCCCCTTCGTCGACTCCAGGCATATAGAAAATGACAGAAGGCCAACAATATAGATATATATCATTATCATCATCATCATCATCATCATCGTCATCATCATTTTTGTGTCCTTTTCTCTATGCTTGCATACGTTGGATGTGTCCTTTTCATTTTCAGCACAGCATCTCTCGAGTTTGTCGTATTCCTTTGTCATCTCTTCCGTGAGTCTCATTAATTTGAGATCTGCTCTCACCACCTCTGCCCAGGTCTTACTTGGTCAAACTCTATTGTGGCTTTCTCACATCGGGACTACTTGGCATTTCTTCACCCACCAATCATTATCCATGCACATCACATATCCTTACCAATGCAGTCTTCTCTCTTCCACACCACTCTGGATTCCTCTTAAACCCAATTTCTTCTTTCAGTTCATCCAATATATATATATATATATATATATATATATATATATGTAGGAGGTGAGTTTTATTGTAGTACAATAAAGCAATGCAGATATCGGATAAGAAACACTCTACAGTTTGTAGAACTGGTGTATACATAATATATAAGATCAAAAGATGGTTAAATGAGTTCCATGTATTTTATTATGCGCATTTCAAAAACAAATATCATCATGAGATGACATTTGCGTTTTCGTCAGATAAAATAGGGAGACATGATATGAAGGTTAAAAAACACTTGTGGATAGTGCAGTTTTAAATCAACATATGTTGATTTAAAACTGCACTATCCACAAGTGTTTTTAACCTTCATATCATGTCCTCCTATTTTATCTGATGAAAACACAAATGTTATTGCATGATGATATTTGTTTTTGAAATGCGCATAATAAAATACATGGAACTCATTTAACCATCTTTTGATCTTATATATTATATATATATATATATATATAGTAATAATAATAAATGTGAAGACTAAAATCCAAAGAGGGCTCGATAAGGATAAATATATATCAAATATATAAGAACCGTAGAGCAAATATTTATTAAAATAACAGATTAAAGTTTAAGCAAAGAATCGGTGCTTTCACCCTTAACGGGATCTTCTGAAACTAACCATTTAATATATATATATTTCCATGCTAGCATTGGCATATATATATTTGAAATTTCCAACCATTTTGAGTGCTGGTATATGGAAGAACATATGTACAATAAACTTTACCTTTGTAGAAGAATTATTCACCTGAAGAGTCCAAACAAAGATAGATGGTATTGCTGGTTGGAATCATGAAATACATCAATTTTCTGTTATATACTTAACATACAGAAAAAGCCTATTACTTCTCAAGATAAAGTTAATTGAGACAAAGGAAATATTTTATTTTTCCATTAGCTTCTGTTGTATTTTAGATTTCAGCTTTTACAAATAGGAATGATTGTAAAAGTAGTTTAATGTGAAATGTGTCAATGACTGTTTGAAAACAAAACTGTCTGCACAGCTAGTCTTATTGGAGAGCAGTAGGGGCAAATGCTCAGGGCCCCCATCATCAGACAGAGCCCTCCTCTCATTTCAGCTCTGAACAGGGTCCCTTCTCTCTCAGTCTCGCCCCCCCCTCTCTCAGTCTCGCCCCCCCCCCCCTCTCGCTCCTTATATGTGTATATATATATGTGCAAACATTTATATATATATATAGTAATAATAATATATTTGAAGACTAAAATCCAAAGAGAGCTCGATAAGGATAAATATATATCAAATATATAAGAACCCTAGAGCAGAAGATCTCGTTAAGGGTGAAAGCAGTGATTCTTTGCTTAAACTTTAATCTGTTATTTTAATATATATATATATATATATATGTTTATCCCAGGTTCAATCGGGGGTAACCACAGTAAGTAAGGTACTTAATACATACCAGGGTATAAATATTTAATATAGAAGTGGCTTCTACAAGACTAAAACTGTTTCATTTGGGAGAAATCATCAGGAGAGCCAGCTTTCCTCATGATTTCTCCCGAATGAAACAGTTCTAGTCCTGTATAAGCCATTTCTATATTAAATATATATGTGTGTGTGCGTGTGTTGTTATATGAACTGCCCCAGGCTCCCCAAAGTCTAAATATGGCCCTGACTGTCTGGACTTAGCTTACACTTTCACGGTTGAACCATTGAACCACATTTATAGCCAGATATAGAAGAAACTTCTGACAGTCTAAGTAAAAGAATGTTCCCTAGGAATCTATTGTGGTTATTCTATGTTCAATTTCTATACATTCTCTATACATTCTGTACAAAGTCCTTTAAAAATCACCATCCCAGATATGTAAGTAGTACCCTATTGTGGGTCTCATTTGAACATTGTGACAGGTTAGTAGTTGTTAGGAGTTGAAATATCTACTAATCCCCAAAAGAAAAGCCAGTCATTATGATGCAGTTTTTGCTACATTAAGGATTTATTTATCCAATGCCCACATTCAAATTAATTATATAAAAATATATTTGACATTTTTGACAGTATCCTTTGAACTAGTATTTTATACCATTAGCAAGAAAAATATGCATTTTCAAGAGCTTGCTTGGTGATTGTTATCAAATTTGAATAGCTGTATTTCAGTTGTAATAAAGAATGACAAAATAAAAATTAATAATATGAAAAGAAAACAAAGAATATGGTTTGTACAGGAAAGACATTATAAGAAATGACCACTATTATAGACTAGCCTTAGAAATACCTTCTTAAGTAATTAAAGGGGACTGATAGTAGACCTTGTGGTTTTTATTGAAACTGGCACCAATCATGTGGACTGTCCATTTAGTGAGAGAGAATTTTTAAAATATTTTTCTCCATCATATTCTAAAAGTTGAATTTTTTTTTTATCTTAAAAAAAAATTAATTTTTTGTTTAAATGAATAAAGATTTTTTTAAAACAGGGTTGTAAAATTATTATGGAAAGTAAGAGAGATAAAATAAAATAAAAAAAAAAAAAATTTATATGTTGTATTTTATTTTAATGTATTTTAGGACACTGAAGTAACAAAATTGGTTGAGGGTTGGGAAGAATTACATGAGATATTTAGCAGCAGTTCTTCCTGTATGTTTCGAGTTCAAATCCAACTCAAAATCATCATCATCACCATTGTTTAACATCTATCTTCCACGCTAACATGGGTTTAGACGGGAGTTGTCTCACTTGAGGCAAGATTGGTTTTCTCGCCAATATATGACTGTCTGGCGAGTTTTCTACGGCTGGATGCCCTTCCTAACACCAACCACGTTACAGTGTGGACTGGGAGGTTTTTACCGTGTTACCTACACGGCCACATTACAGCGTGGACTGTGTGTTTTTTTGCCGTGACACCTACACAACCTCATTTATTTAGGACTGGATGTTGTGGTACCAACATAACTTTGCAGAGAAAGGGGTGTTGTTGATGGGGGTGGGAGTAGGAGTAGTGGGATGTGGGTGGTTAAGAAGTGCCTACTGACTGTAGGTTTCGCTTTGTACATAGGCAAGGCAGGTCTTCTGTATTACTGCGTAGCGCCAAAGATCTCGGTCCAGTGCTATTATGTCTTTAGTTTTTCATTTTTCCAGGATCGATAAAATAAATACCAGACATGCACTAGGGGTTGATTTAATAAACTATAAGGTTTCCATTACTAACAATTCCAAGGTATTTATTTTTATAGGGATTGTTTTTATTGCCCACATTTAATTTATTTTTATTTCAAAGTTTATGTATTTAGATATTTTCTCAATTGCTCATTTACATATGTTCAAGTTTTGGCACGGGTTCTTCTAATCACAAACACACAAATAATTTACAGAGTGTACTGGGTGCATATTATTGTGGTACTGGCACCAAAAAGGTTGTCATGTGTTTGACACAAGTAAAGGTGTCTTCTAACCCATTGTTTGGCATGGTGTATAAGCTTAGAAACCTTTCCTAACTATTAACAATTTTCAAAATGTACTTAGTATATTTTTCCTAGGTGCTGACACAAGGTTGGTTGTTTTATCCTTAATCCTTTAGCATTCACATTACTCTATATATACTATTAAGGCTTTATCTCTCATAATTATCTCTCATATTATCGAATCTATGAGATTTTGATATTATTTATTTTGAGAACAGTACCTTAACATCAGTATGAACGGCTGGTTACAACCAGTTTGAACAGAAAGAAATGAGAGAATTCTGGCCAGATATGGCTGGTTTAAATGCTACAGGGTTAAATTAAAATCTGAAATTCTAAATATGGAGTTAGCCTTTTCGGATAATATTTCAAAGAAGATTATATTTTCCCTTTGTTTTAATTATCAAAGTAAACAAGAATTATGAGTGATTTTGTAAAATTTCTAACTTTGAATTTAATAATGATTTCTTTATTTTAAATGTTAAAGGGTTAAAACAAGTTAAGAGTCCTTGCAACATTCTGTTTGTCAAGGTTTCTATGGTTGATTGACCTTCCAAACATTCCATTGTATCATGCAACCAGCAATAAGGAGGCTGTCACGTACATGGTACAACTAAAGGGTCCTCTCAAACCTATCAATAATTAGTATTTATTAAAAAATATACCGTATATGCCGGTGTATGAGTTGACATTTGGAGCCTAAAAATATCTCTCCAAAAACAAGGGTCAACTTGTCCACCGAATATAACATATGGAAGCATGCATACTGCTTCACTTGAACTAAACCTCAGAATTTTAGGGGTCAACCTATGCGTCGGATCGACTTGTATGCTGGCATATATGGTATATAATATATATGATTTATCTCTTTATTTATTTACTTGAGATAGAAAGTTTTTTTAAGAAATATTGGTGGGTAGGTGAGGGTGGGGTTAAGTATTGTTTTTAATGAGATTTGAGTGCTTTTGCTAATAAGACATTCATTAATAGAATGTGTAGTACGAAGTTGCAGCTAATTTGTTTTTAGTATTTACAATGGAAATAATTTAGTACTAGATAATAGACAAAATTACTACCACATACATACATATACAAACAGTAACACATACATGTAGAAATATTCATACTCAATCGTAGATGAATATATACATGTGTGTGTATATATGTATGTGTGTGTGTATACATGTACCTATACATACATATATATATATGTATATATATGTATATATATATATACATATATACTAATAAATATATATTCATGTGTAGCTATATATATATATATATATATATATATATATATATATATACATATATACTATACTAATAAATATATATTCATGTGTAGCTATATATATATATATATATATATATATGTATATATATATATATATACATACACACATACACATACATAACATTAGAAGCATATACTAGTAAGTACATACATGCACACATTTATATATACAAACATATATTCCATTCCTAAAAGCTTCTAATTAATTTATTCCATTCGTTAGTTTATACCGAAAAAAAAAAAAAAAAAATTCAACATATCTAAAAAAAAAAAATTTTATAAAATAGATAAGTCATCAATAAAACAACTTCATTTTCTTTTCTCTTTTCTTTTTTTTTTCTTTTGTTTTAGAAAAATTTTCTCCGTCTACAAAAAAAAAATAAAAAAAACACAAAAGAAAGAAATTTGGTAGGAAAAAAGATTTGAAATGTAACGATAATAGTTAATTAGCATTCATTTTCTTTAACTGTTTTACATGCTGGAACATGGTATGCTATGATATTTAACAAAAACACAGCATAAAAACAGAAAAGTATTTATTGTTACTTTATGAAATAAAAATGTGCTTTTTTCGTATGGAATTCCTAAAATACATAACATATATAGGAATAAATGTCTAACAGAGATAAACATGTTGCTCTCCCTCTCTCTCTTTCAGTCAATTCTATTGGTTTTCTTTTCAACATGGTTTCTGTTCTGTGGATGGTTTGGTTCAGGAGTGACTGGGTGGGCGGGAGGCGTATGTGCATGTGCTTGTGTGTTTTTGCATGTACGTGTATGTATGTGTAGGAGAGGAAAGTTGATATGCTTATTTGTTATATATTTTATTTACTCATTTATTTATAATAATAATAATAATAATAATAAAATTATTATTGTTATTATTATTATTATTATTATTATTATTATAATATACCTTTTTGGGTGTACGTTATTTGTTTTGGGGATTAATTAATGGAAATCTACCCAAAATAATAATTCTGAGTTTAATTATCATTACGATTACTATATATAATATTATTATTATTATTATTATTATTATTATTATTATTAAGGGCGGTGGATTGGCAGTATCGGTAGAGGGTCGGACGCCATGCTTTCCAGCATAGTTACGTCCCTTTACGATCTGAGTTCAAATCCCGCCGAGGTTGACTTTGCCTTTCATCCTTACGGGGGTCGATAAAATAAAGTACCAGTAATGCACTGGGTAATTGCTGGCCTTGTGCCAAACGTAGAAACAATTATTACTATTATTATCATTATCTGGCAGTATGAGTAGAGGGTCGGACGCCATGCTTTCCAGCATAGAGTTACGTCCCCTTGCGGACTGAGTTCAAATCTCCCTCCAGGGTTAACTTTGCCTTTCATCCTTACGGGATCGATAAAGATAAAATAAAGTACCAGTAATGCACTGGGGTAATTGCTGGCCTTGTGCCAAAAGTAGAAACAATTATTATTATTATTATCATCAATATCATGTGCATATTATCTGTTTAAAATCATATTTACGCCAGAATGATAATCAATCATATAAAGCCGCTTAATTATTCACAACTTATAAAATTATGGAATATAATTTAACCCTTTACCATTTCGATTACTCTATATATACTTTTGTATTTTCATGGTAAATACTTTATTTCACATAATTATCTCACATACTATCAATCTATGAGATTTTGATGATATTTATTTTGAGAAGAATACCTTAACATAAGTATGAGTAGCCTTTTACAGCCAGTTTGAACAGAAAGAGGTGAGAGAATTCTGGCCGGATACAGCCGGTTTGAATGCTAAAGGGTTAAAGTTATGTAAAAGAATGTCATGGATTATTATTATTATTATTCTCAGTGATGGTGTTCTTCTCAATACCAATGTCATCCTAGTTAAAACAATATTTACACTGTTGGTAATAATAATAATAATAATGAAATTATTGTGTACAGTGCTCAGATGCACTACAACTCATCAAAGGTGCATGTATAGTACACAGAATGATGTACAAATGTTAGGAAAATGAACAGTGTATGAGTCATGATATAATAATAATAATAATAATAATAATAATAATAATAATAATAATGAAATATTTGTGTACAGTGCTCAGGTGCACTACAACTCATCAAAGGTGCATGTATAGTACACAGAATAATGTACAAATGTCAGGAAAATGAACAGTGTATGAGTCATATAATAATAATAATAATAATAATAATGATAATGAAATATTGTGGACAGTGCTCAGGTGCACTACAACTCATCAAAGGTGCATGTATAGTACACAGAACAATGTATCAAAGGTGCATGTATAGTACACAGAACAATGTACAAATGTCAGGAAAATGAACAGTGCACGAGTCATGATACACACATGTGTGCATGTGTATGGAAGGGGTACATCAGGTGTAGTTTTGGCGTATTTCGGGAAGCCAGAGATCATTCTAGAATAATTTTCTGTTTCCTCTTTGATCATTCTAAATTCTCCTAGAATCACATCGGGGGTTTTGTAACCACGTTGAGTTGCTACATTTTTTAAAATTTCAATGAGCAAATCTTTATATATTCTGAGCTTGTCAAATTCTTTTACTACAATATTGTGATCACATGGGATGCTAAACAAACAGACATTGTTATTTTGGTACTTTACAATAATGTGGTTTATTAGCTTTGATGGTTCTGTCTGTATGTTGAGGAAAGTTCGAAAGAATCGTTTTCTCCATTAGTTACAGCCTGAAGCTTTGATGGTTCTGTCTGTATTTAGAGGAAAGTCTCAAAGAATCGTTAGAATTTCTTCCTCAGTTACAGCCTGAAGGTGATGCTTGGCATAAGTTTTGGTTATATAATTGTTTCTACTTTTTGCACAAGGCCAGCAATTATCCCAGTGTATTACTGGTACTTTATTTTATCGACCCCGTAAGGATGAAAGGCAAAGTTAACCTCGGCGGGATTTGAACTCAGATTTGGTTATATAATACTGACATATTAACCAATGTAGATATTGGCCAACTCTGTCATCTCTTGATTTATATTCTACTGGTGCTAAAACTTTACATCAAAAGATTAAACGGTCCACTGTTTCAATCTCATCACTGCAGAATCAGTACTTTGGATCTACTCCATTCCTCTTCATATTGGTTTGATGGAACCTTTCACTCTCTGCCTTTATCGGCATTGAATCTAGAACTAGAAGAAACTTTAGTCAATTTAGTCTCTAGGCTCGAGAATTAGTTTTATAACTCCAAGTTTGTAGTGTTACTGTAATATAGGAAATCATTATTTAATTTCCATGTACCATGTGAGACATCAATAATTATGTTTCTTTCGGCAAACAAATACATTCACAAAATATACAAAAATGTTTTTGTTTTTTTTTAATGCATAGAAACATTTTAAACAATCACAAAAAAAAAAAATGACCAAAAAAACAAAACAAAAAAAAACACCAAAAAAACATATGTAGAGTAATTAATAATTCTTTAAATGAATGTTATTTTTTATATTACATTATGTTAGAGTGCATTATACTGTATTATTGTGTGTTTGTATGGATGGAGTTGGGGGAGTTAGGGCTAGGAATGGGTTGGCGGTTTAAGTTGGTAATCAGAAAATAGTCTAAATTGAAATTGATAAAGAATAAATGTATAAACATATACACACACACAAACACACTCACATAGTCACAGATATACACACATACACACACATACACACACATATGCACACATACACACACATATACACACAT
>OZ024752.1:48613915-48623915 GCA_964016885.1 Eledone cirrhosa | reverse complement strand
TCTTTATTTTCATATACCTGTATGTAAACTCCCCCTTTGTATTTGTCCCCTTCTTTTGTGCCACTGTGGCTAATAAAGAAACATATCTTTATTTTCATATACCTGTATGTAAACTCCCCCTTTGTATTTGTCCCCTTCTTTTGTGCCCCTGTGGCTAATAAAGAAATTTATCTATCTCTCTATCTATCTACCTATCTGTCTATCTCTTTCCCTCATTCTCTCTCTCTATCTATATCTCTCTCACTCTCTCTATCTATACCTCTCTCACTCTTTCTCTCTCCCTCTCTTTCTCTCTTCCTCTATCTATCTATCTATCTATTTGGAAGAAGAATCAGGATGGAGAGAGAGGTGCTGTACCCCAGCAAGTTTTATGAAAGGTGGGTGAAAGTGGCGAGAATGGCCTGAGTGAATGGGCCTTCTCTCTATATCAGTCTGTAGGTTGAGGAAAAAGAGGAAGAGAGGAAAGGGGTACTCACTCTTCGTACTCCTGGAGATGAGGGTTCCACATTTTTTCGAAACTTTTCAGAAAGTTTATCAAAACAGTCAAAAATAAAAATGAATGTACAGATGTTCAAAGTTTTAGGCTGCAGTTTTTTTACTTACATAGCTGGAATTTTGCATAGGGTTAGGGTTAGGGTTAGGGTTTGGACACAAATTTTCAACTAGGTCATATGCAATATATGCTTTTTTTTTCCTGAACTTTATTCTTTAAAACTTCACAAAGAAAACCTTAGAATATTTTATACCCCCAAGCAATGAAATAGTCGTTGAATAATTTGTTGATTAGAAAAATAATTAACATACAATAATTATGAAAATTAATACAGTATTTTGAAATTAGGCTTGTTTTTCAAGAAAACAAAACATCTGTAAGACTAAAATTGTTAGAAATTTTAATTTCTATATTTCTCAGTTATTTTCTTTGCATATTTTTATGGAGATCAATTTGAACTATCTTCTAGATCAGGATCTCAAACACTTGACACACAGGCCACATGCAGCCTGTAATTCATTTTGCTATGGCCCACGACAGAACAATTTTCATGCCTAATTAAGAAAGATTTGAAATGGAAAATTTGTCCCAATACATTTTGTACTAATCCGCATATCCAACTTACTATCATGTGTGTATTTCATTTTAACCCTTTAGCATTTAAACCGACCATAACCGGCCAGAATTCTCTCGCCTCTTTCTGTGCAAACCAGCTGTAACAGGCCACTCATACTGATGTTAAGGTATTGTTCTAAAGAAAAAATAATAATTGTTTCTACTTTTGGCACAAGGCCAGCAATTATCCAAGTGTATTACTGGTACTTTATTTTATCGACCCCGTAAGGATGGAAGGCAAAGTTAACCTCGGCGGGATTTGCACTGAGAATGGCAAGGGCCACAACTCTATGAGTCAAAGCATGGCGTCCGACCCTCTACCGATACTGCCAATCCACCGCCCTTAAAAAGAAAAATAATAATATCAAAATCTCATAGATTCAATATTATGTGCGATAATTACGTGAGGTAAAGCCTTTACAATGAATAGTATATAATAGTATATATAGAGTAATGTAAATGTTAAAGGGTTAAAGAAAAAGAAAATTAATAACAGCCCATCCTGCTGTACTGGAGATTAGTATTATAACTGGTGGAATCAAGCACTCCTTCATCTTACCTGTTTGTAGCTAACTGTGCTTCTTTCCCAGGATGTAATGGCACTTCTGAGTCCTTGTATTTGAAACCCCTGCTCTAAATGAAACATTTCTGAATCAATCAACATTATCCCTTTTCAGTTAGGTGAACTGAAGACTGTTAACAATGCTGAAGTACATTTTAGTTAGATGGACTGTGGACTGCCCTGAAGTAACTATTGTTAGTTAGATGGACTGTGGTCTACCCCAGAGTATTCAAAACCCAAGAGTATGTGTCCAGACTCTAGGGACACCCTGTATAATTGTGTTGGGATATTTTTAATTCAAAGAGACTCTGTAAAAATGTTATTTCATAGAACCAGAGCCGGTTTTGGCTTGTTTCATATCAAAAGAATTAACCCTTTAGTATTTACATCACTCTATACCTACTATTATATTTTCACAGTAAAAGCTTTATTTTACATAATTATTCACATAATATTGAATCTATGTGATGTGCCAAAAGTAGAAACAATTATTTATGTTGAGAACAATACCTTAACATAAGAATGAACAGCTAGTGATGGCCAGTTTGAACAGAAGAAGTGAGAGAATTCTGGCCAGATATGGCCAGTTTAAATACTAAAGGGTTAAATCATTAACCATTCTGAGAATAATCCATACATAGTTATCTAAAATGTTTATTAGAATGATAGAATTCCTCCTCAAAACTACACATTAACAAGAATACTTAATGAACATCTATTATGCATCATATTTATATATTAATGTAAATCAAATTTATTTCTGAAATAAAGATGACATTTCAAGAAGTTTGAAGAGACATTTTTTAATTACATATACTGTACATGCTAGTATAAAAGTAACATCTCCATTTTACATAAATTATTTACATTAATCACAGCATATATGACAAGTATTTTAAAGCTATTTCTGCTCCTAAACAGATGTTAACTGTTCAGGCCCCTGGCGTATTTTATATTCATCTTGAGGTTCTTTTTGAAGCAGTATTTTACAGCCAGATATTCTCCCTGGATAAAAATGGAGCCAGTGTGTGAGATACAAGAACCAGGTTTGTTTGAGAGGCCTAAATCTGGCCCTGGGTGCAGTCCATTTGACAGGCTTTTAAATAGTTTCTGTCTACCCGATTTTCACTCACAAGGGTTGGGACGATACAAGGTTATGGTAGATAACTGTTTCTACTTTAGGCACAAGGCCAGCAATTACCCAGTGCATTACTGGTACTTTATTTTATCGACCCCGTAAGGATGAAAGGCAAAGTCAACCTCGGCGGGATTTGAACTCAGATCGTAAAGGGACGTAAGGCTATGGTAGATAATACTTGGTCAAAAGGGATTGAACCCTGAACCTATTGGTTGCAAAGCAAACTAAGTTACCATTCAACCATTATACATCTACACCATACACACATCTACATATACACACAAACATATATATATATATACATACACATGCATATACATAAGCACATACACACACATACACATATACACATATACATACACACATACGTACACACACACGTACATAAATATATACATACACACATATACATATACGCACATGCAAATACATACACACATATGCACATACACACACACACACACACACACACACACACACATATATATATACATACATACAAACAAACCATAACAGTATTGGTAGTTGTAGTAGCAGTAGCAAGAAAATAATAAAACAAAACAAAAGATAAAAAAAGGCAGTAAATACCAGCACCACCAACACCACCAACAACAATATCAACAACAACAACAACATCAACAAGACCAACAACATCAGTAACAACATTACCACCAACATCAACACCAACATCAACACCACCACCAACACCAACACCATCAACACCACCAACACCACTATCAACACCACCATCAACACCACCACCAACAATAACACCAACACCATCAACACCAACACCACCAACACCAATACCAACACCATCAACAACACCACCAACAATAACACCACCAACACCACCACCAACACCATCAACAACATCACCTCCAACACCAGCAACAACACCACCAACACCAACACCAACACCACCACCACCAACACCACCAACACCACCACCAACACCACAACTACCACAACCACCACCACCACCACCACCACCAACACCAACAACACCACCAACAATACCATCACCAACACCACCACCAACATCACCACCAACACCAGCAACACCACCACCACCACCACAACCACCACCACCACCACCACCAACACCAACAACACCACCAACAATACCATCACCAACATCACCACCACCATCAACAACACCATCAACAATACCATCACCAACATCACCACCACCATCAACAACACCACCAACAATACCATCACCAACACCACAACCACCACCACCAACACCAACAACACCACCAACACCAACACCACAACCACCACCACCATCAACAACACCACCAACAATACCATCACCAACACCACAACCACCACCACCAACACCAACAACACCACCAACACCAACACCACAACCACCACCACCAACAACAACAATATCAACAAGAAGAAGAAGAAAAACAGCTGTAGTAACAGTCCAGAATAAATTAGTAAAGGACCTGTGTTGATTGATCAAGTAATTAGTTAATGCAATGGGCCTGCTTGCTGCTTCATGGCAGCAAAAAGAAAGAAATTAAGGAAGAGGGGGTTGAGAAGCACTTAGGTTAATGATAATTATGTTCCCCAATAAAGGGTCTCTTCTTCTTTCATTAGACAGTCGAAGCTAATTCTAGTCACAACATGTTCAACACAGAACCATATAGCATTTATTTGAATTGGGAATTTAAGGAAATAATCTCTTTATTTTTTTCTAGCTTTCCTTCAAAAAAACATTTTTTTTTTTTTTAGCATTTGTCTCTCTCTTTCTTTAATCTCTCTCTAACTCTAACTCTTTCTCTTTCAATCTCTCTCTCACTCTCTCTCTCTCACTCTCTTTCAATCTCTCTCTCTCACACTCTCCTTCTTTCTGTCTCTGACTCTCTCTTTCTATCTCTCTTTCCCTCTCTCTCACTCTCTCACAATCTCTCTCTCTCCCTCTCTCACAATCTCTCTCTCTCACTCTCTCTCACTCTCTCTCAATCTCTCTCTCTCACTCTCTTTCAATCTCTCTCTCACTCTCTCTCAATCTCTCTCTCTCACTCTCTTTCAATCTCTCACTCTCTTTCAATCTCTCATTCTTTCTCTCATTCTCTCTCTCTCACTCTCTTTCAATCTCTCTATCTCTCTCACACTCTCCTTCTCGCTGTCTCTGACTCTCTCTTTCTATCTCTCTTTCCCTCTCTCTCTCTCTCTCTCTCATTCACTCACTCCCACTCTCTCCCTCCCCCTCTCTCTCTCTAGCTAGCAAGCTATCTTATTTTATTATATTTTATTTATAACTTGTAGTATTTTTTTCCAAAGTTTTCTTTAACCCCCCCCCCACATACACACCTTTCTCCGTGCCCCCCCCCCCCCCGACTAGAATCCATTTATAGATGGTATCAGAACGAAGAAAAATAATTTGACCCTCAAATTCAATCTTTTTTCCATCATTAACACCCACCACCCTCACCCTCACCCCAGCCTCACCATCCTCACCCACCCTGTCCCACCAGCCTCACCCACCCCATCCCACCGCCCTCACCATCCCACAACCCTCACCCACCCTTTAATGTTCAAACCAGCCAAAACCGGTCAGATTTCTCTACCTTTTTCCGTTGAAACTGGCTGTAACTGGTCACTCAAACTGATGTTAAGGCATTGTTCTCAAAATAAATACTTTCAAAATCTCATAGATTCGATGTTATGTGAGATAATTATGTGAGATAAAGCCTTTACCATGAAAATACAAAAGTATATATAGAGTAATGTGAATGTTATTTGAGATATTATGTGAGATAAAGCCTTTACCATGAAAATACAAAAGTATATATAGAGTAATGTGAATGTTATTTGAGATATTATGTGAGATAAAGCCTTTACCATGAAAATACAAAAGTATATATAGAGTAATGTGAATGTTATTTGAGATATTATGTGAGATAAAGCCTTTACCATGAAAATACAAAAGTATATATAGAGTAATGTGAATGTTATTTGAGATATTATGTGAGATAAAGCCTTTACCATGAAAATACAAAAGTATATATAGAGTAATGTGAATGTTATTTGAGATATTATGTGAGATAAAGCCTTTACCATGAAAATACAAAAGTGTTTTTAGAGTAATGTAAATACTAAAGAGTTAAGTTTATGTTGAAAGAAAATATCACTTTTGAATGATGAACTAAATAGAGGGAGTGGTGGGGCGGATGGGGGAGGGGCGGAGACTTAAATAAAAATAAACTAAAATTTAGAAAAGAAACATTTGGGGTGGTGGGGCTGGGTGGGTGGGGTTTTGTGGTGGATTGAAAGAAAGAAAAGTAGAAAAATCCAGGAATTCTTCTTTGCAGTAAATGGAGTGTGTGGTGAGGTGTTGGGTTGGCATGGATGAGTTGGTGGAATGTTCATTAAGCTTCTGTTCATTGAGGTGTGATGGGTAAAGGGGGCTGGAGAGTTAAAGGGTTAATTTTGGGGGGGGGGGGGGGGGGTTCTTTCTTTTTGTTGTTTTTTTTTTTAGGGGAGTAGGGTTTTTGTTTTTTTATGGGGTTTTCTTTGGGAGAATGTATCACAGTAATTGGTAAACGATAAAATAGATTGGATCCTTCTGGATCATCATCATCATCATCATCATCATCATCATCATCATCATCATCAGCATCACTATCACTACAATCACCATTGCCATCATCATCATCATCATCATCATTTTCATTGTCACCAACAACACTACTATTATCATTATCATGCGCCGAGGTTAACTTAGCCTTTCATCCTTACGGGGGTCGATAGAATAAAGTACCAGTAATTATTATCATCATCATCATCATCATCATCGTTTAACGTCCATCTTCCACGCTAGCATGGGTTAATGCACTGGGTAATTGCTGGCCTTGTGCCAAAAGTAGAAACAATTATATATATATATATATATATATATATATATATATATATATATATATATATATATATAATATATACAGTATATATGTATGCATGTATATATATATATATATATATATATATATATATATATATATATATATATATATGTATGTGTATGTATATATGTATATGTATATATATATATATATATACAGTATATGTACAGTGTATATATATATATATATATATATACAGGGTAATACAGGGTACCCGACCTCCCATGGGTACATGCTGAAGCATATAAACAATATGCCCCCCCACCGCAAGGTGGTCGTGGAGGTGCCACGGCAAAAAAGCACCCAGCCCACACTGTAAAGTGGACGTGTAGGCGCCACGAAAAAGCACCCAGCACTCACTGTAAATGAGGTTGGTGTTAGGAAGGGCATCCAGCTGTAGAAATCAAGCCAGATCAGTTCCTGTATGAGCAAGGCATGGTCAGCCGACCAGACACTGCCTACAACAGGACAACCCGTCTAACCCATGCTAGCGTGGAAGAACGGACGTAAAACGGTGATGATGATGATGATGATGATATATTGAAGGATAAGTGTTTCAAACTTTATTTTATCATGAGTTAAAGGTCTATAGATTTTTCCCTGGATTTCACTAAATTCTGTGGATGAATTTGTATCCTGATTCTCTTTTGAGATGAGTTTGAGTTATTTTTCCTAAATCTTTCGTTAACTACTTTTCCCATCTTGACGTTATAGTCGCATATATGTTATAGAATGCCGTTAGCTTCTTGCTAAAACAATCTCTATACCTCTCATTTATATATATATATATATATATACAGTATATGTACAGTGTATATATATATATATATACAGTATATGTACAGTGTATATATATATATATATATATATATATATATATATACAGTATATGTACAGTGTATATATATATATATATATATATATATATATATATACAGTATATGTGCAGTGTATATATATATATATATATACAGTATATGTACAGTATATATATATATATATATATATATATATATACAGTATATGTACAGTGTATATATATATATACAGTATATGTACAGTATATATAAATATATATATATATATATATATATACAGTATATGTACAGTGATATATATATATCATCTCTTCCCATTACTTTTACTTTGCCTCACCTCACCTCACCTCACCTCACCTCACCTCACCTCACCTCACCTCACCTCACCTCACCTCACCTCACCTCACCTCACCCGAACCATCTACAAGACACTGTAGCCAATCCTAAATTCAACCTTCCAGAAAGATCTGATGCAACCTACCAGAATCACTCCCCCCCCCCCTCCTCCCCCCCTCTCCCCTGCCGTGCTCCCCCTCCCCCCTCCTCTCTCTTCTTATATCAAAAGAAAATCTCCTTTAAAGATACCAACCTAACTTGCAAGCAAACCTTCAATCATATTAAACTACACCAATATGGGAGGGGCTGCCATAACTTTTGGCCACAGCCCCCTCTCTCCCTCTCTCTCTCTCTCTATCGAGAAAGATATCTATCTATCTTCCTCACACTCTCTCCCTCTCTCTCTGTCTCTCTCCCTCTTTATATTTCTCTCTCTCCCTCCCTCCCTCTCTCTCTCTCTCTCTCTGTATCGAGAAAGATATCTATCTGTCTTCCTCACACTCTCTCTCTGTTTCTCTCCCTCTCTATCTTTCTCTCTCTCCCTCTCTCTCTCTCTCTCTCTCTCTATCCATGTCTCTCTACTCTCTCTCTCTCTCTCTCTCTCTCCACCTATCCATGTCTCTCTCTCTGTCACTTCCTCTTTCTCTCTTTCTTCCCCTCTCTCTCTCTCTCTAGAAAGATATCTATTATCTTTCTCCCTCTCTCTATGTCTCTCTCTCTCTCTCTCTCCCTCTCTCTCCCTCTCTCTCCCTCTCTCTCTCTCTCTCTCTGTCTCTCTCTCTCTCTCTCTGAATTATAATATATATTATGAAACACCCACAGCACATCCTCCACACAATTACCACCTAACCTTAATGCCCTCTTTAACCCTTTTGATACCAAATCACCCAGAACTGGCACTGGATCTAGGAAACAAAAGCCCCCCATTTTAAAGGATTCCTATTTAAATTAAAATCTTCCAACATGATTTTATATACGAACACATACATTAAGTTATTATCTTAATAATGGAATAATTAATAATATCAATAAATCCTTCGAAATTCTTCATTTATTAATGAAGATAAAGTATATTAGTGAAGACACATGTCTGAGTGGTGAGACAATTGAATTCACAATTGTAAGGTTGTGAGTTCAATCCCCAGACCGGGTGATTCGTTATGTACTTCAGCAAGATACTTTATTTCACCTTGCTCCTTCTGCCTGGATTTGCGACCGGTAGATAGTATTAGCAATTGGAAAGACCAATGGAAACATTGTTTCCTCGGTCCGATTTGACGAGGTCTGGGATCTTGTTGATCGACTGTCAATAGAGTCTATTTCTCTCCCACTCCCACTCCACCATTCACTCCATCTCCAGGGCCCTTTATATCCTTTATCTATTTCCTGTCCCTATTAGAAATATGGCCAGGAAAGTCTTCTTCTTTCATAAGAGTTAGACTCTTTTTTTTGTTCAACTGATGACGTGTAGGCGCCATGGCATTAAAGCACCCAGCCCACACTGTAAAGTGGACGTGTAGGCGCCACGGCAAAAAAGCCCCCAGCCCACACTGTAAAGTGGACGTGTAGGTTCCACGGCAAAAAAGCACCCAGCCCACACTGTAAAGTGGACGTGTAGGTTCCACGGCAAAAAAGCCCCCAGCCCACACTGTAAAGTGGACGTGTAGGCACCACGGCAAAAAAGCACCCAGCCCACACTGTAAAGTGGACGTGGAGGCGCCACGGCAAAAAAAGCACCCAGCCCACACTGTAAAGTGGACGTGGAGGCGCCACGGCAAAAAAAGCACCCAGCACTCACTGTAAATGAGGTTGGTGTTAGGAAGGGCATCCAGCTGTAGAAATCAAGCCAGAATCAGTTCCCGTACGAGCAAGACAAGGTCAGCCGACCGGACACTGCCACAACAGGACAACCCGTTTAACCCAAGCTAGCTTGGAAGAATGGACGTAAAACGGTGATGATGATGATGATGATGTGTCTGTGTCTAAATCCCTTAAGGACGATGCTCCAGTATTCATCATCATCATCATCACCGGTTTACGTCCGTTCTTCCACGCTAGCATGGGTTAGACGGGTTGTCCTGTTGTGGCAGTGTCCGGTCGGCTGACCTTGTCTTGCTC
>OZ024752.1:48591415-48593915 GCA_964016885.1 Eledone cirrhosa | reverse complement strand
CCACAACTACCACTACTACTATCACCACCACAACTACCACAACTACCACTACTACTATCACCACTACAACAACCACAACTACAACTGCTACTATCACCACCACAACTACCACAACTACCACAACTACCACTACTACTATCACACCCACAACTACCACAACAACCACAACTACCACTACTACTATCACCACCACAACTACCACAACAACCACAACTACCACTACTACTATCACCACCACAACTACCACAACAACCACAACTACCACTACTACTATCACCACTACAACTACCACAACTACCACAACTACCACTACTACTATCACCACCACAATTACCACAACAACCACAACTACCACTACTACTATCACCACCACAGCTACCACAACTACCACAACAACCACAACTACCACTACTACTATCACCACCACAACTACCACAACAACCACAACTACCACTACTACTATCACCACCACAACTACCACAACAACCACAACTACCACTACTACTATCACCACTACAACTACCACAACTACCACAACTACCACTACTACTATCACCACCACAACTACCACAACTACCACAACAACCACAACTACCACTACTACTATCA
Source organism: Eledone cirrhosa (assembly GCA_964016885.1). Classification (NCBI taxonomy): domain Eukaryota; kingdom Metazoa; phylum Mollusca; class Cephalopoda; order Octopoda; family Eledonidae; genus Eledone; species Eledone cirrhosa. The sequence continues at coordinate 48,593,306 of OZ024752.1, read as the reverse complement.
CCACCACAACTACCACAACTACCACAACAACCACAACTACCACTACTACTATCACCACCACAACTACCACAACAACCACTACTACTATCACCACCACAACTACCACAACAACCACAACTACCACTACTACTATCACCACCACAACTACCACAACAACCACAACTACCACTACTACTATCACCACCACAACTACCACAACTACTATCACCACTACAACAACCACTACAACCACAACTACCACTACTACTATCACCACCACAACTACCACAACAACCACAACTACCACTGCTACTATCACCACCACCACTACCACAACTACCACAACAATCACAACTACCACTACTACTATCACTACCACAACTACCACAACAACCACAACTACCACTACTACTATCACCACCACAACTACCACAACAACCACAACTACCACTACTACTATCACCACTACAACAACCACTACAACCACAACTACCACTACTACTATCACCACCACAACTACCACAACAACCACAACTACAACTACTACTATCACCACCACAACTACCACAACAACCACAACTACAACTACTACTATCACCACCACAACTACCACAACAACCACAACTACCACTACTACTATCACCACCACAACTACCACAACAACCACAACTACTACTACTACTATCACCACCACAACTACCACAACAACCACAACTACCACTACTACTATCACCACCACAACTACCACAACAACCACAACTACAACTGCTACTATCACCACCACAACTACCACAACTACCACTACTACTATCACCACCACAACTACCACAACAACCACAACTACCACTACTACTATCACCACTACAACAACCACTACAACCACAACTACCACTACTACTATCACCACCACAACTACCACAACAACCACAACTACAACTGCTACTATCACCACCACAACTACCACAACAACCACAACTACCACTACTACTATCACCACCACAACTACCACAACAACCACAACTACCACTACTACTATCACCACCACAACTACCACAACAACCACAACTACAACTGCTACTATCACCACCACAACTACCACAACAACCACAACTACCACTACTACTACCACCACCACAACTACCACAACAACCACAACTACCACTACTACTATCACCACCACAACTACCACAACAACCACAACTACAACTGCTACTATCACCACCACAACTACCACAACAACCACAACTACCACTACTACTATCACCACCACAACTACCACAACAACCACAACTACCACTACTACTATCACCACCACAACTACCACAACAACCACAACTACCACTACTACTATCACCACCACAACTACCACAACAACCACAACTACCACTACTACTATCACCACCACAACTACCACAACAACCACAACTACCACTACTACTATCACCACCACAACTACCACAACAACCACAACTACCACTACTACTATCACCACCACAACTACCACAACAACCACAACTACTACTACTACTATCACCACCACAACTACCACAACTACCACTACTACTATCACCACCACAACTACCACAACTACCACAACAACCACAACTACCACTACTACTATCACCACCACAACTACCACAACAACCACTACTACTATCACCACCACAACTACCACAACAACCACAACTACCACTACTACTATCACCACCACAACTACCACGACAACCACAACTACCACTACTACTATCACCACCACAACTACCACAACTACTATCACCACTACAACAACCACTACAACCACAACTACCACTACTACTATCACCACCACAACTACCACAACAACCACAACAATCACAACTACCACTACTACTATCACTACCACAACTACCACAACAACCACAACTACCACTAC
>OZ024752.1:48566415-48576415 GCA_964016885.1 Eledone cirrhosa | reverse complement strand
CTATGATATTCTATGATAAATGATGATATCTGCGGTTTAATTTGGCTTTCTACCTCACCTCTTCATCTGGTTTCCTTCTCTCTGATCTATTATATTTTTCTATTTTGATTGATCAGTATGTAGAATCAGCTTTTAATATATGTTTGAAGATATATATATATATATATATATATATATATATATATATATATATATATATATATATATATTCATATTTGATATGATGTTATTTGTTCAAATTTTCTCTTGTTGTTGCTTTTTCTTTGATATTTTTTCGTGTTTATCTTTGTGTGTGTTGTCATTATATGAAATTTCATCTGGTAGTTAGTTATCCATCTAAAATGTCTACATCATGCCCAACATGTCTGCCAAGTCTTTTTATCCATCAGTGTTTTTCATGCGTACTCTCATTGTCAGCTTATTTATTCGTTCTACTGTGTATATATATATACACTATGGAGGCACATGGCTTAGTGGTTAGAGCATTGGCCTTGCAATCGAAAGGTTGTGAGTTCAATTCTCAGACCGGGTGATGTGTTGTTTCCTTGAGCAAGACACTTTATTTCACATTGCTCCAGTTTACTCAGCTGTAGAAATGAGATGATAGGGACTGCGGTCCCTATCATTCCACTGCAAAGTGGTCGTGGAGGTGCCACGGCAAAAAAGCACCCAGCACTCACTGTAAGTGAGGTTGGTGTTAGGAAGGGCATCCAGCTGTAGAAATCAAGCCAGAATCAGTTCCCGTCCCACCCTTGCAAACATATATATACATTTATATATACATATATTTATACATATGTATATATGCTCTGATGTACATGACCGCATATATATATATGTATATGTAGGTGTCATGACAAAAAAACACACAGTCCACGCTGTAATGTGGTTGTGTAGGTAACACGGTAAAAAGCTCCTAGTCCACACTGTAAATGGTAGGAAGGGCATCCAACCATAGAAAACCTGCCAGATAGTCCAATATGAGCGAGACACGGTCACCCAACCAATCTTGCTTCAAGTGAGACAACTCCCATCTAACCCATGCTAGCATGGAAGATAGATGTTCAACGATGATGATGATGATATATATAAACAATGAGTTATATGGTTTATTGATTACCATTCAACAAAGTTAATTTTATAACAGATTTGAAGCACTCTACGGATTTATCTGGAGTATTATTAATATTACCTCACTAACGTTAGTGAGCTTATACTATATTAAGTCTACGCTAAGGTATGTCAATATCTTAACACTAAATATTATATTTTATCTGATGAAAGCACACTAAAATTTTGTGTCGTTGAAATACGTATAATAAAATAAATATGGTATTATAGAGATATTTTCTATTTATTAATATTGTTAATATTATATATATATGTATGTATATTAGAAAGGGTGGGGTAAAATACCAGGTGGGCCATTTGATACGAGAGTGCAAGAAAAGGAGAAGGAGAAAATTAACTGATACCAGGATTTAAGTGGGAGTTAAAAAGGATTTGGGGCTGTCATGTGATCAAGGTCGTCCCGATTGTCATAGGAACACTAGGTACTATCTCAAAGGGTTTTCAAGGATGGTTAAAGAAGATTAGTCCAGCTCCGTTTTTTGGAACACTTCATAAGGCATGCTTGCTGGGAACAGCAACAACCCTCCGAAACGTCCTGAATATCTGAGGCTGGCTGCAGGTAGCGGCTTGATGTTTCATTTGAACAAACTTTCCAGTTAAATAACATCAATGACTGAGACTTAAAGAGTAATAATAATTGTTTCTACTTTAGCAAATACCCAGTGTATTACTGGTACTTTATTTTATCGACCCCGTAAGGATGAAAAGTAAAGAGTAATAATAATAATGGTTTCTTATATAGGCACAAGGCCAGTAATTTGGGGGAGGGGAAAGTCGATTAAATCGACCCCAGTGCGTGACCGGTAGTTTATTTTATCGACCCCATAAGGATGAAAGGCAAAGTTAACCTCGGCGCGGGATTTGAACTCAGATCATAAAGGGGTGTAACTCTATGCTGCAAAGCATGGCGTCCGACTCTCTACCGATACTGCCAATCCACCGCCCTTTAATAAATAATTTCGGACAGTTCTTATGAAACAAACAAATACAGAGAAGAATAACAACACCAACGATGACAATAATAATAATAATAATAATCTATATATATATATATATATATATATATATATATATAAGTTTTAATATAGATGAGATTCTACAGGACTAGAACTGTTTCATTCTTCAGATTCCTGATGATTTCTCAAGAATGAAACAGTTCTAGTCCTGTAGAATCTCATCTATATTAAAACTGTTATACTCTGCTATGTATTGAGTACCTTACTTACCTCCGATTCAACCTGGATTAACCTACCTATATATATATATATATATATATATATATCTGTATGTATGTATATATATATATAAATATGTATATCTGTATGTATGTATATATATAAATATGTATATTTGTATATATATATATATATATATATATATATATATAAATATGTATATCTGTATGTATGTATATATATATATAAATATGTATATTTGTATGTATATATATAAATATGTATATTTGTGTATATATATAAATATGTATATTTGTATATATATATGTATATATATGAATATGTATATTTATATATATAAATATGTATATATATATATATATATATATATATATATATATATATATATAAATATGTATATCTGTATGTATATATATATATATATATAAATATGTATATTTGTATGTATATATATAAATATGTATATTTGTGTATATATATAAATATGTATATTTGTATATATATATGTATATATATGAATGTGTATATTTATATATATATATAAATATGTATATATATATATATATATATATATATATATATATATATATATATATATATATATATATATGAATGTATGTTTACTAATTTGTTATTTCTTTCTCTGTCTCATTTCTCTCTTTCTCTCTCATTATCACACATCCCCACCTCTCTCTCTCTCTCTCTCTTTATCACCCTCATTATCTCTCTCATTGTTTGTCTTTGTGTGTTGTTGTTGTTGTTGTTTGTTTGTTTTATCTATTTACTTAGTTGTTCGTTTGTTTAATTTAATAATTAAAGCAAAATCATCCATGTAGGAAATAGGGTGTCACAAGCATTTGTTGGTAAAAATTACAGATGGTTGTGTCATTTTCAAATTGGAGAAACAGCTATTACAATTAGAATCTTCTTGCTTTGGTGGTGGTTTATGTCAGCCGTTAAGATTTCTTTAATCAAAATTTTAAAAAAATATATATATATATATGTGTGTGTATAAAATAAATAAAAATTAAAAAAAAAATGAAAAATAGAAATAATAAAAATTTGAAAATAAAAAAAATGGAAATTAGAAATATAAAATTTAAAAAAAAAATGAAAAATAGAAATAATATAAAATAAAAAAAAATGAAAAATAGAAATAATATAAAATAAAAAAAAAATGAAAAATAGAAATAATATAAAATAAAAAAAAAATGAAAAATAGAAATAATATAAAATAAAAAAAAATGAAAAATAGAAATAATATAAAATTAAAAAAAAATGAAAAATAGAAATAATATAAAATAAAAAAAAATGAAAAATAGAAATAATATAAAATTTAAAAAAAAATGAAAAATAGAAATAATATAAAAATTTGAAAAAAAAATATATAAAATAAAATAAAATACAAACAAAATAAAAATAAAAACAAACTAACAACCTCTGACCCCTACGGACACATACATATACATACATAGACACACACATACATATTCACATATATAGACACACACATACACATATATAGATGCACTCATACAACACCACACACACACACATGCACATACACATATACATACAAACACGTTATCACACACATACACAGGCATGCATATACAAACGCATCGATGCACCACATATGACCACACACATACATACACATGCACATACATACACATACATACGTAGACATGCATACACATGCACATACATACACACACATACACACACACACACACTTACAACCACACACACACACATACAACCGCACACATACACACACATACAACCGCACACATACACATACATACAGACACACAAACACACAAACACGCATACACATGCATACACACACACACATACACACATACAACCGCACACATACACATACATACAGACACATAAACACACAAACACATGCATACACACACTTACACACAACCGCACACATACACATACATACAGACACATAAACACACAAACACGCATACACATACATACACATACTTACACATACACACATACTTACACACACACAACACACACCAAAATCATTAGGCAAAATAAAAAAATAAAATTTTTTTAATGAAAAATGTAAAAATAAGATTTAAGTCTTTCTAAAAAATATAAAAAAAGAAATTATCCGAAATTCAAAAAAAAAAAAAAACCTAGGAAAAAAAAAACAATGAAGAAACTATTTTGAAACAAGAAAGATATCAAAAGTTCCATGTTTCTACCGAATTCTTTCCAAATAAAAGAACAGAATAAATGGTTTTTTGAGGTTCTTGTTGGAATTTTTTTTCATTAAAAAAAAATCACTTATTCTTAGGTTTTTACATTAATTTTTGTCAAAGATGTTACTAAAAGTATGGGAGAGGTGAATATCTTGATGATTAGTGATTGGTGGTGAGGTGTGGTGTAGTGTGATGTGGTGTGGTGTGGTGTGGTGTAGTGTGGTGTGGTGGTGTGGTGTAGTGTGGTGTGGTGAGGTGTGGTGTGGTGTAGTGCGGTGTGGTGTGGTGTGGTATAGTGTGGTGTGGTGTGGTGTAGTGTGGTGTAGTGTGGTGTGGTGTGGTGTGGTGTAGTGTGGTGTAGTGTGGTGTAGTGTGGTGTAGTGTGGTGTGGTGAGGTGTAGTGTGGTGTGGTGTAGTGAGGTGTGGTGTGGTGTAGTGTGGTGTGGTGTGGTGTGGTGGTGTGGTGTAGTGTGGTGTGGTATAGTGTAGTGTAGTGTAGTGTGATGTGGTGGTGTGGTGTAGTGTGGTGTAGTGTGGTGTGGTATAGTATAGTGTGGTGTAGTGTGGTGTATGATGTACTGTGGTGTGGTGTAATGTAGTGAGGTGTGGTGTGGTATTTTGTGCTGTGGTATAGTGTAGTGTGGTGTGGTGGGGTATAGTGTGGCTGTGGTGAGGTGTGGTGTGGTGTAGGGTGGTATAGTGTGGTTTGCTGTAGTGTGGTGTGGTATAGTGTAGTGTAGCATGGTGTGATGTGGTGTGGTGTAGCATGGTGTGGTGTAGGCTGCCATGAAATACACGGTAAATACTAAGCTTGTGGGTAGTGCTTTTTGTTGTGTGTATGTGTGTGTATGTGTGGTTTGGGTTGGCTTGCTGGGTGGGTGGAAGTAATGAAAGAAAAAATGGGGTGTAAAGTATTTAGTAACTGTCTACTGTATTTCCCAGCATCGAAGACGCTACTTTTTTCCCAAAATAAGTCTCAAAATTCTACCATGCATCCTGGAGGCCGAACGTTGTGCATTATTTTTTTTCAAATTTGTGATTGTCAAAATTAGGCTGCGTCCTTGAGGACAAAGCGTCTTCAGTGCCAGGAAATATGGTAAGTTTCTCATTATTAAGCTGGTCTTTGGAGGCATGTCTTAAGAAAGATTCTTACATAAAATGTTGATGAAAAGTTTTTAGATAACTACAAGAACTTTGTAATGTAGAAACAAGAGTGGTTTCAGGCAGTTTGGTATCAAAAGGGTTAATGTAACTCTTTGGCAGAATTAACATGATACAATGTGTGACTAGACTGGGATTCCCTGTGGTCACGTGATTTCATTTTATAGGCAAAGGATATTACGGCTGAATTTATTACCCCTTCTCATCATAAATGACTCAAATATTAAGTAAGAGAATGCTCTGTTTTGTTTTTATAGGGGCTGATCTGTAAGACTCATAGACATAAAATTATGTAGCAAAACTACAACACACTCATTCACATCTTTTTATGGAACAAAAACTAATTATTTAAGCATGATAGTTGAAACTATCCCAAAATCTATCTAGATTATATTGTGCAAAAAAAGAGAAAAAACAGCGAAAAAAAATAAGAGAGCCATTATTGAGATTTCTATTGACAATTAAAATGGTTGAATTTTGAAACCTTTTAGTTTTATTATTCCTTTCGTTGGGTTTTTTTTTCACCCTTCACTTTTTTTTAAAACTATCTATTTATAATATATAATTTCTGTTAAGAACCAACAGCAACAAAAACAAAACAAAGATACCAGGTAACTAACTGTTTCGTTACCTTCATTTTAGCATCCATTTTGAATTGTTTAGCCTTATATCACTTTCAAAATTATATAATATCTTTTATATTTTTCTCTTTCAAATTCAGAATTTTTTCTCAATTTTATTTCTGTATATATTTCTGTATTTATTTACGTTAACACTATTTTTCTTCATGAATGCATGATCAGAAAATGCATGTGTAACTAACTATATTCATTTAGACATAAATGTGTGGGATATCATCTCTATTCTGTTTTATAAAGTTAATTCTTCAAGCTATTCTTGGCATTTCTACACAGGATATTTTTTCTCTCTGTGAAGTAAGCACATTAGCATCAAAAAGATATGGGTGCATATCAAAAGTACCATCCCATATAGTAACAATTATTTGTTTCGGCCGCGGATGGCTAACATACAACATCCAGCCCGAAACAAATGAGGTTGTGTAGGTGTCACGACAAAAAAACACACAGTCCACGCTGTAATGTGGCCGTGTAGGTAACATGGTAAAAACCTCCCAGTTCCACACTGTAAATGTGGTTGGTGTTAGGAAGGGCATCCAGCCGTAGAAAACCTGCCAGACAGTCCTATGCGAGCAAGACAACCACTCTTGCCTCAAGTGGGAAAACTCCCATCCAAACCCATGTAAGCGTGGAATATGGACGTTAAACGATGATGATGATGGTGATGATGATGATATATATATATAACCCATGCTAGCGTGGAAGAATGGACATAAAATGGTGATGATATATATATATATAATAGAAAAAAATGAGAAAGTTTCGTTTACATATGATAAAACTTGCCCCACAATATATATGTGTGTGTGTGTATGTGAGAGAGTCCTGGGTTCAAGCAGGGGTAAGTATAGTAAGTAAGGTACTCAATACATTAATAGAGTGTATACAACAAATTTAATATAGAAATGGCTTCTACAGGACTAGAACTGTTTCATTCGAAGGAAATCATCTGGAAAGCTTTCTTGAGGATTTCCTTTGAATGAAACAGTTCTAGTCCTGCAGAAGCCTTTCATATATATATATATATATATATATATATATATATATATATCATCATCGTTTAACGTCCATCTTCCACTCTAGCATGGGTTAGACGGTTTTATACCATTTTATGCGGGAACGGTGTGGGGACCATGTCTCACTCGCACGGAAGCATCTCTGGCAGGTTTTTTTACAGCCGGATGCCCTTCCTAACACCAACCACATTTACAGTGTGGACTGGGAGCCTTTTCACCGTGTCTCCTACACGGCCACCTTACAGTGTGGACTGTTGTGTCATTGACACAGTGGGACGGAACGGGAGAGGGAGGATGGGGTAGGGTGTGGGGGCGGGGTGTACATTTATATATATATATATATATATATATATATATATATATACATATATATAAAACGCCAGCATCAACAGTTTTGCAAGAGATGTCAACATGGACCTGTTATTTTTATCTAAAGATATTTTTTCCAATTCCATCCCGCCCGTCCCCTCAATCTATCTTATTTCTCATTCTTTCTCCTGATGAAGGACTAGCGTCCGAAACGTTAAGACCCTCTTCCTGCTATATCAAGCGTTAACCTAATATATCCCTTCCATATACTGTACCGATTGTGTTGTTATTTCTGTTTACCTTTTACATACATATATATATATATATTGTTATACTTTGGGAGGGTCATGTTGCCAATAAGAAACACACGCACCAGTTGCTTTCACTTCAATTTATTATATATTTATAAATTTATAAATATATAATAAATTGAAGTGAAAGCAACTGGTGCGTGTGTTTCTTATTGGCAACATGACCCTCCCAAAGTATAACAATATCGGTTTCAACACACGATTTCAGATAAAGAATCTTGCTAAACAAATTCAGAAACGAAATATATATATATATATATACATATGTATGTATACACACACACATAGATTTACATATATATATGTGTGTGTGTGTGTGTGTGTGTGTGTGTACATAGTGAAAAAATCTGCTGGTGTTGGTTAAGCAGAACTAAGGTGAATAGAATCATGTTCCTGCATAAAGTATGGCTATGGTAGCTAAGGCATGAATTGGAAAGTAACTATTTCTCACATAATTGTTATGAAAGCATATTTATATGTACAAGCATGTCTTAAAAGTATCACAGTTATTGTAGATCTCTAGTTTTAGAACTATACACCACTGCATTCTGTTATTATCAATGCCTATATAATATTATTAAAATGAGATTTATAATACGATATATTTGTATTTTAGCTCACATTAGGATACAATATATCTTCTTGATGTTATATTTTTTAAATATTTGTAGTCAGGTAAGGGAGAGCAATGCCTATACAACTTTTCTAATCACTGGAGATTGGTGAGAAGGTATGTGAAAAATGGAGACATATTTTGAAACAATAGATTATACTAAAGTTACCCAGCAGCCACACCATTTTGCATTCACTTTTCTATGCTTATATGTTCCTATGGCTGGGTGCCCTTCCTAATGCCAATCACATTTACAATGCGTACTGGGTGCTTTTTTCATGACATCTACACATCTACTTTATGGTGTCGGCTGGATGCTTTTTCTTATAATACCTACACGACCACTTTACAGTGTAGACTGGGTGCTTTTTGTCATGTCACCCACACAACCACTTTACAGTGTAGACTAGGCGCTTTCTGTCGTGTCACCATCAGGAACAATTTACAGTGTGGGCTGGGCACTTTGTTGTGTCACCATCAGGAACAATCTACAGTGTGGGCTGGGCACTTTTTGTTGTGTCACCCACACAACCACTTTACAGTGTAGACTAGGCGCTTTCTGTCGTGTCACCACCAGGAACAATTTACAGTGTGGGCTGGGCACTTTTTGTTGTGTCACCCACACGACCACTTTACAGTGTAGACTAGGCGCTTTCTGTCGTGTCACCATCAGGAACAATTTACAGTGTGGTCTGGGCACTTTTTGTTGTGTCACCCACACGACCACTTTACAGTATGGACTGGGCACTTTTTGTCATGTCACCATCAGGAACAATTTACAGTGTGGGCTGGGCACTTTTTGTTGTGTCACCCACACGACCACTTTACAGTATGGACTGGGCACTTTCTGTTGTGTCACCATCAGGAACAATCTACAGTGTGGGCTGGGCACTTTGTTGTGTCACCATCAGGAACAATCTACAGTGTGGGCTGGGCACTTTGTTGTGTCACCATCAGGAACAATTTACAGTGTGGGCTGGGCACTTTGTTGTGTCACCATCAGGAACAATCTACAGTGTGGGCTGGGCACTTTGTTGTGTCACCATCAGGAACAATTTACAGTGTGGGCTGGGCACTTTGTTGTGTCACCATCAGGAACAATCTACAGTGTGGGCTGGGCACTTTGTTGTGTCACCATCAGGAACAATTTACAGTGTGGGCTGGGCACTTTGTTGTGTCACCATCAGGAACAATCTACAGTGTGGGCTGGGCACTTTGTTGTATCACCATCAGGAACAATTTACAGTGTGGGCTGGGCACTTTGTTGTGTCACCATCAGGAACAATTTACAGTGTGGGCTGGGCACTTTGTTGTGTCACCATCAGGAACAATCTACAGTGTGGGCTGGGCACTTTTTGTTGTGTCACCCACACAACCACTTTACAGTGTAGACT
>OZ024752.1:48551415-48553915 GCA_964016885.1 Eledone cirrhosa | reverse complement strand
AAGTACCAGTAATACACTGGGTAATTGCTGGCCTTGTGCCAAAAGTAGAAACAATTATATTTATTTTCATCTTCATAACTTACAGCATGAAAATATTATACTAATGGGCATTAAATATCAAAAACAAACCAGTGTTAATGACTCTTTATATACTGAGTTCAAATTCAACGAGGTTCAAATTTAACATTCCTTTCTCTGGGGTCGATAAAATAAACACAATTCATCTAGTGCAGTCAGTTGAACCGCATACACTCCTTTCCTAGAAAATTTGAAATTTGTAGCATTTTCCTAATGTAAGAATTCTATATCATATCCCACCCACCCTTTCAAAAATGAAAAATGAATAAATATTTCTTGTGAATATAACATCTTGTGAAAAATATGTTTGAATATTTTACTATTCTTGGATAATAAGATTGGAAGAGAAGAAAATGTATTTTATTTCATTTTTTTTCTTTATTATTATTATTTTTCTAATTATTTTTAAAATTTTATTTTATTCAGTGAAGTAAAAATCAATGCTTAAAATTTTAATTTATTCAAGAAACAGTCTGAGCTGAGATATAACATTTTCTCTGTAAAACATTTCATTTCCTTTTATTTATATTGTTCTTAATTTATATTGGGAATTCTTTGCTTCCTCTGTTGACTGTCTTGATATGCTTAATCTAGAATTCTTGAGACAGACAAAGAGTGGTGATGGGAATAAAGAAAGACATACACACTCACTCTCACTCACAATGCATACGGACACTCTCACATACAAACAAGGGTGAAAGAAGGAAGGATATATAGATTGTTTATGTTAGCAAATTCCTTATTTAGAAAAATTCTTCTAGAATTTAAAGTTGGTATATGGCCTGTTTCATTCTAAAATCTTCCAGTCAATGTCACAGTCAGTGTCATGCTTATTCATATGCCATTGTTTAGCATAGTTGTAGTATCCTAGCCAACTACATATGGAAGCTGAAGGACAGCAATGCTGACTATGACATTAAATGGAACAGTCTAGAATGTAGTAGAAGGTCATATGCTAAAGCAGTGGTGACCAACTTTTCGGACCTCACAGACCACTAATTCATAATTTTTAAATCCCACGGACCACTAATGGGAATTTTTTTAAAAAAGATAAATACGTTAAAATTTTTCTGCGGACCACCAAAATTTTCTCTCAGACCATCCATGATCCATGGACCATGACTGCTGTTTTAGAAGTTATATATATATATAATTTGTGCATTCCAGAATATATATATATATTCTGGAATGCACAAATTTCTTTGATAGTGTATATATAACCAGACTCATTAACTGCTTAAAGAACACAACCACAAGGATATGGTCCGAACGGGGAAGAGCAGAACTCCCACTCTCATTGCCTCCATCTCGCTTGCCCTCCCCATCTCTCTGTATTATGAGCAAATGGGGTCCCATGTGCTGGCCTCCCCACAGCCCCGGCAGACAGAAGAAAGTAATATGTTAAAGGGATCAAGAAGAGACAGAATTTTGACAGTTTTCATACTCCACACTTGCAATCTCTCCTTCGTATCTTGCTATTTCTCAATCTTTTCTAGATCTTTCCCTCCACACACATGCAGATATCTATTGTTGTGAAGTGTCTTTCATTTTTCGTTTCAAAGAAAACCGTGTTTCATCTGCTAACCTCAATCATTTCATTACATTCGGTGTTGAAATCACTCAACAATTATATTTCTTCATTTTTTCTGCCAATGTTTCAAGTTGTTGATTGCTCCACCTATCCAAATTACATTTTCTACACAATTTCCAACGAACAATGTATCTATTGTTGCCGTGCCTCTTTTTGCATTCTATGATTATTAGGCGGAGGATTGGCAGTATCGGTAGAGGGTCGGACACCATGCTTTCCAGCATAGTTACATCCCTTTACGGTCTGAGTTCAAATCCCACCGAGGTTAACTTTGCCTTTCATCCTTACGGGGTCGATAAAATAAAGTACCAGTAATGCACTGGAGCAATTGCTGGCCTTGTGCCAATAGTAGAAACAATTATTATTAGTTGAAACTTCCTTTGAATTCTGCTTCTCTCCAATTCCATGCCGAGTGTCAACCTGGCACCTGAGGTAAAATTAGATAATACACACATTTTTCAATCAATTGTCACACAAATCAAGGGCATAAACAACAGTAAAAGACTTTGCAAGGTATTTAAATTGATAATGTCCTTCACAAGACATCGACACTACCGGTCAGCACTATTTTCTGTAGATTTCAGAGATGGCTTTCCAGGTATCAGGTCCAAATATTTTTCAGTTCCCTTTTTTATCATTCCAAGTGCGGCCACTATCACTGGTATTGTAAAGGTCAGTGATTGTACATCGACCCCCCAAAAGGATGAAAGGCAAAGTTGACCTTGGCAAAATTTAAACTTGAGGCACAGAGAATAAGAACAGACACTGAAATATTAGATTTGATGTTCTAATGGGAGGACTGTTCAGATGTATCGGGGACATGTCAATCTC
>OZ024752.1:48531415-48533915 GCA_964016885.1 Eledone cirrhosa | reverse complement strand
TTTTAGGACACTCTGTATATATATATATATATATATATATATAAATAGTATCAACAACTTTCGTTTTAATAATTATAATTATATATATGCACATATATGTATGTATGTAGATATATATATATATATATGTATGTAGATATAGATATGTATGTATATATTGTTGTGATTTGTTATTGAATTTATATGACAAAGATAAGATATTAATTATATTCCACAATGATATGATATTGATCATATTCTCTCATAGTATAACACTAATTACATTATTACCCAATAATATATTATAGATAAATTAATTATATCATGAGCTGAAATAATATTTATCATATTGTGCTTAGTTATTAGTCATATAGTGATATGATATTGTTTATTGTGTCTCATAATACAATACTAATTATGTTACATAATAATAATTATAATGATTTCTACTTTAGGTACAAGGCCAGTAATTTTGGGGAGGGGAAAGTCGATTAAATCGGCCCCAGTGTATTACTGGTACTTTATTTTATCGACCCCGTAAGGATGAAAGGCAAAGTCAACCTCGACGGGATTTGAGCGCAGACCATAAATGGACGTAACTCTATGCTAGAAAGCATGGCGTCCAACCCTCTACCGATACTGCCAATTCACTTTATTTTAATAATAACAATAATAATATATTATTTTTACAGATATGTTAATTGGTTAATATAGTATGTATCATAGTATACTGTGATATGTATTTATCAGGATTTCACATAACCAGAGCAGACACATACTATTAAATAGCTCTCCTATGTCCTCTCCCTTCTAGTCTCTTTGATAATGAAATTATTGTGTTCAGTGCTCAGGTGCACTACAACTCATCAAAGGTGCATGTATAGTACATAGAATAATGTACAAATGTCAGGAAAATGAACAGCGTACGAGTCATGAAATACATGTGTACATTTAGTTTCAGCGTAAATTTGTTTACTAAAATTTATTAATTATTTCATTACTAAGACAGTAATTTAACAAATGGTTCATATATATAAAATTATATTGGAAGATTTTAATCTAAACAGGAACACTTTAAAATATTTAATAGAATCAGAGCTGTTTTTGTCAAGGTTGGTATCAAATAGATTAATGAAAACTTTTAGGAATTCACTAAAATTATTAATTATGTCATTCCTAAGACAGTAACTTAACAAATTGTTCGATTATAAAATTATATTGGAAGATTTTAATTAAACTCTTTAGCATTTACATTATTCTATATATACTATTGTATTTGTGTGGTAAACACTTCATCTCACATAATTATCTCACATAATATCAAATCTACGAGATTTTGATGTTATTTATTTTGAGAACAATACTTTAATGTCAGTATGAGCAGCCAGTTACAGCCGATTTGAACAGAAAGTGGTTAGAGAATTCTGGCCGGATATGACAGGTTTAAATGCTAAAGGGTTAACCTTTTAGCATTTATATTACTCTATTGTATTTTCACGGTACATAATTATCTCACATAATATCGAATCTACAAGATTTAGTTGTTATTTATTTTGAGAATAATACTTTCATGTCAGTATGAGCTGCCAGATATAGTTGGTTTGAATAGAAAGAGGTGAGAGAACTCTGGCGGGATACAGCCGGATACGGCTAGTTTGAAGAGAAAGAGGTGAGAGAATTCTGGCCAGATATGGCCGGTTACAGCTAGTTTGAACAGAAAGAGGTGAGAGAATTCTGGCCAGATATGGCCGGATACGGCTAGTTTGAACAGAAAGAGGTGAGAGAATTCTGGCCAGATACAGCCGGTTACAGCTAGTTTGAACAGAAAGAGGTGAGAGAATTCTGGCCAGATACGGCCGGTTACAGTTAGTTTGAACAGAAAGAGGTGAGAGAATTCTGGCCAGATACGGCCGGTTACAGCTAGTTTGAACAGAAAGAGGTGAGAGAATTCTGGCCAGATACGGCCGGTTACAGCTAGTTTGAAAAGAAAGAGCTGAGAGAATTCTGGCCAGATATGGCCGGTTACAGCTAGTTTGAAAAGAAAGAGCTGAGAGAATTCTGGCCAGATATGGCCGGTTACAGCTAGTTTGAACAGAAAGAGCTGAGAGAATTCTGGCCAGATACAGCCGGTTACAGCTAGTTTGAAAAGAAAGAGCTGAGAGAATTCTGGCCAGATATGGCCGGTTACAGCTAGTTTGAAAAGAAAGAGGTGAGAGAATTCTGGCCAGATATGGCCGGTTACAGCTAGTTTGAAAAGAAAGAGCTGAGAGAATTCTGGCCAGATATGGCCGGTTACAGCTAGTTTGAAAAGAAAGAGCTGAGAGAATTCTGGCCAGATATGGCCGGTTACAGCTAGTTTGAACAGAAAGAGCTGAGAGAATTCTGGCCAGATACAGCCGGTTACAGCTAGTTTGAAAAGAAAGAGCTGAGAGAATTCTGGCCAGATATGGCCGGTTACAGCTAGTTTGAATAGAAAGAGGTGAGAGAATTCTGGCCAGATATGGCCGGTTACAGCTAGTTT
>OZ024752.1:48523915-48526415 GCA_964016885.1 Eledone cirrhosa | reverse complement strand
CCATAAATTCTGCATTATATTTTCATAAGGAAAGGGTGTGACTTATCTACAGTGTGACTAATCTACAGGTATGTATGATATTTTTAATGTTTAGTTGTGACATTTGGCAGGTAGCTATGTCTTCTTCATGTTCTGACATGTGCCAAAATCACCTCTAGTGCTATGAGACAAAACTTTTAATTTTAAAGAGTTCTCATTTAGCTTAAAGTCTTTTAACACAGTTTAAGTTATAATCTTAGTAATGAAATAAATAGTAATTATAGTAAATCTATAAAAATTCTTCTTTAATTAATTAATATAGAGTATATTTTAATTAGAAATATGGTCACAAAAGAGTTAAAACAAACACAACTGAGATGTAATTACTGGTAGAGCTAAGAAGAGAAATGATTTTGTTTTCGCCAATAATTAAATAGACAAATCCAATGACCAGATCTTCATTAACACAACATAAATGTATAGACATAAATAATAATAATTAAATTATTGTGTACACTGCTCAAGTGCACTACAACTCATCAAATGTGCATGTACAGTAAATAGAATAATGTTCAAATGTCAGGAAAGTGAACAGTGTATGAGTCAAGCATGCTTGTGTGTGTGTGTGTATGGGGGGGGGGGGAATATCAGGTGTAGTGTTAGCGAATTTCAAGATGCATAGAGGTTTTAAAGGATGCAGTGTTTTGGCAGCTAACAACTGATGCGGGTAGTTTGTTAGTTTGTTCCAAGCTTCAGCAACTCTGAACGTGAAAAAGTATGAACCCAGAACCCAGCGAAACTTAAGTCCCTATTTTTGTCACTATTGTAATTATACCTCTGAGCAAGGAAGGTGGGAAGAAAACTTACTCCAACACTTAATTTTAAATCTTTAATTTTTAGTTTTTATTTCCTATTAATTCTTTTTAATTGTAATATTCCACATTTGATAAGATGAATTTTAATAATTGTTTCTACTTTTGGCACAAGGCCAACAATTACCCAATGCATTACTGGTACTTTATTCTATCGAACCCGGAAGGATGAAAGGCAAAGTTAACCTCGGCGGGATTTGAACTCAGATCATACAGGGAGGTAACTCTATGATCTGAGTTCAAATCCCGCCGAGGGATTTTAATAATATATCGAAACCGGTAATACTTTTTATACTTTATATACATTATAAAACTTTTTTTTAAAAGAATTGTCCTCTAATTTTTTCAATAATGTCACTTTGACGAATCAAAGAAAGGAAAAAAAGGAAAAACAGACCCCAAAATATATTTTCCGTGCTATTTCCAACTTCACCTTTTTCTCTATATCCACTGTTTTGTATTGAACCTTACTTCCCTTTTCTGATATATATATATATATATTATTGTTATATTTTGGGAGGGTCATGTTGCCAATAAAAACACATGCACCTGTTGGTTTTCACGTCAATTTATTATAAATTTCTGGTTGGTTGGTTGGTTGGTTTGATAACCAGATGGTTGTATATATATTGTCAAAGCTCTTTCGTCACACATTCTGTAACCTCCTCAGTGACTGGGTTTTTATTTTGTGTCTCTCCTTTGTTCTGTCCTACACCATCTTATTTATATATATATATATATTCATTCCATTGCTGGCCATCCCATAAGAATACAATAAGGATGAAACAGCAACTACAGCGATACATTCCACCATTCCACCACCACCACCACCACTACCACTACTACTACTATCACCACCACCACCACCACCACTACTACTATCACCACCACCATCACCACTACTACTATCACCACCACCACCACCACCACCACCACCACTACTATCACCACCACCACCACCACTACTACTACTATCGCCACCACTACCACCACCACTACTACTACAACTATTACATACCAATATAACTAAGCAACAATATCATCACCATTGTTATAAACATCATCACTAACATCACCCCCACCCCCACCCACATCCCACAAACCCCTCACCCACCCCTCGCCCACCCCTCACCCACATACCACCCCACCCCCGCTCTAAAAAATACTCTGGATAATTTTTCTTAGGAGATGTTAATCACACATCAAGTTATTAAGGCATTAACTAACTCAGTAGTGGTGGGGGTGACAGTGGGGGTGGTGATGGTGGTATGTGTGGTGGTGATGGTGGTGATAGTGGTGGTGGTGGTGGTGTTAGTGTTGATGGTGTTAGTGTTGATGGTGGTGATGGTAGTGTTGGTGGTGGTGGTGATGGTAGTGTTGGTGGTGATGGTGATGGTGGTGGTGGTGGTGGTGGATGGTTGTGTTGGTGGTGTTGGTGGTGGTGGTGTTAGTGTTGATGGTGGTGATGGTAGTGTTGGTGGTGATGGTAGTGTTGGTGGTGATGGTGGTGGTGGTGGTGATGGTAGTGTTGGTGGTGATGGTGGTGGTGGTGATGGTGGTATGTGTGGTGGGGGTGGTGGTGGTGGATGGTTGTGTTGGTGATGTTGGTGGTGTTAGTGTTGATGGTGATGGTGGTGGTGTGGTGGTGT
>OZ024752.1:48506415-48511415 GCA_964016885.1 Eledone cirrhosa | reverse complement strand
CTCTTACACAAACTCCCACACTAACCTCTTACACAAACTTCACACTAACCTCTTACACAAACCCCCCACTAACATCTGCCATCCCATCTTACATTTTCTTTTACATTTTTCTCTCATCATCACCTCCCTCTATACTTCTTTCTTTTTTGTATGTTGTTGTTTCAAGCAACTTCTCATTTTTTTAACCTCTTCTTTCAGTTTTCTTTTCACAATTCTACCACAAATCTCTTTCTTCTTTTCTCTTTCCTTCTCATATCGTATTTTCCTTCATTTTTGTTTTTTTAAATCATTCCCACTACTTCCCCTTCATTCACTATCTTTGTTTGTTGGTTTCTTGGACTGTTTCTTTAATTTTTTTCTTCCATTCTTTGTCCTTCAAAACATCTTTCCTTTTTTTCTCTTCTTCATTTCTTCCCTCATCAAACTCTTATCACCATTACTATCAATGTCATTATCATCATTATAATTTCCATCAATCCTATTATTAGATTGGAATGGATTAGGTGTAAGAGGGTCTTGACAAAATACCTTGTGGTATTTGTTCCAGCTTTTTATATAGACAGTTGATCGACATTTTGTCAAATCGTACCATTGGTCTTTCCAGTTGCTAATATTATCTATCGGCCACAACTCCAGGTAGAAGGAGCAACGTGAAATAAAGTGTCTTGCTCAAGGACATAACGCATCGCCTGGTCCAGGAATCGAACTCACATCCTCACAATTGCAAATCCAATTCTCTAACCACTCAGCCACATGCCTTCATGATTTCTCCCAAATTTCTGGCCTTGTGCCTATCTTAGAAACCAATAATTGTTTCTACTTTAGGCACAAGGCCAGCAATTACCCAGTGCATTACTGGTACTTTATTTTATCGACCCCGTAAGGATGAAAGGCAAAGTCAACCTAGGCGGGATTTGAACTCAGATTGTAAAGGGACGTAACTATGCTGGAAAGCATGGCGTCCGACCCTCCACTGATACTGCCAATCGACCAATAATAAGCTGTTGTTTGGTAATAATTTAACAAAGGCTCTTCATTAAAATTATGATATAAGATTTTTTGATTTGGGTATGACATTAACCCTTTAGCATTTACATTACTCTATATACATTGTTGTATTTTTTAGGTAAAGGCTTTATCTTGCATAATATCGAATCTACAAGATCTTAATATTTATTTATTTTGAGAACAATACCTTAACATAAGTGTGAGTGGCCAGTTACGGCTGGTTTGAACAGAAAGAGGTGAGAGAATTCTGGCCGGATACAGCCGGTTTAAATGCTAAAGGGTTAAACTGCATCCTGTGGTAAGGCTCCTTGACATACATAATACATACACACATGTTCATACATACACACATGTTCATACATACACATACATATATATATATACATATATATATAAAGGAAAGGAGAGTGCTCTATGTAGGCTACAGAGCTATTTAGTTATAAAATTTCATTCTGACGAACGATTTCAGAAGGCTGTGTCGAGCTCTTCCGTCTTCGTGAAACCTTTGGTAAATGGAATAATTGTCTTATGTTGTTTATTGCATAACTATATATATATATATACATATATATATATATATATATTGTTATACTTTGGGAGGGTCATGTTGCCAATAAGAAACACACGCACCAGTTGCTTTCACTTCAATTTATTACAATAAATTTATAAATTTAGGAATTTATAAATTTCCGGTTGGTTGGTTGGTTCCACAACCAGATGGTTGTTTATATATTGTCAAAGTTCTTTCGTCACACATTCTGTGACCTCTTCAGTGACTGGGGATTCTTTTCTTTGTTTTTGTGCCTCTCCTTTGTTCTGTCCTACGCCATCTTGCATCTATATATATATATATATATATATATATATATATAGAGAGAGAGAGAGAGAGAGAGAGAGAGAGAGAGAGATACATACTTATATATATTAAATATATATACGTACATACATAAATGCATACATACACATACATACATACATACATACTATACACACACACACATACATATATATATATATGTGTGTGTATGTATATATGTATGTATGTATGGCGCTTATTCTCAGCTGACTCAATTACTGCTCAAGAAATCTGATCTTCTGATCATGTTAAACTTGAGAGTGGAACAAAGACAAGGGGGGGGGGGCTTAGTTGTCTTAACTTTAATAGATGGCAATACTTTAGTAATGATTACAGGTCTTAATGGCTGTATGTTATGGTGGCACCAGATATTGGGAACCGTACACAGCTAGAAGTTGAAGTTAAATGCATAGTGCCAACAGTGAATTTCTAAATTTATGTAAGTTGATGCTTGTGGGGTGGACGGGATGAGAAGAAGATGTGGAAGAAGAGATAGATAGATAGATTTCTTTATTAGCCACAAGGGCGCAACAAGAAAGGGGACAATACAAAGACATGCCGGGGATTTTACATACAGTCATGTAGATAGATAGATAGATAGAGAGAGAGAGAGAGAGAGAAATAGAAAGATAGATAGATAGAGAAAGTGAGAGAGAGAAAGAGAAAGTGAGATATATATATATATATAGAGAGAGAGAGAGAGAAATAAAGAGAAAGTGAGAGATATATAGATGAAGAGAAAGGGAGAAAGATAGATGAATAGAGAGAGATAAAGAGAAAGAGAGGTGAATAGAGAGAGATAAAGAGAAAGAGAGGTGAATAGAGAGAGATAAAGAGAAAGAGAGGTGAATAGAGAGAGATAAAGAGAAAGAGAGGTGAATAGAGAGAGATAAAGAGAAAGAGAGGTGAATAGAGAGAGATAAAGAGAAAGAGAGGTGAATAGAGAGAGATAAAGAGAAAGAGAGGTGAATAGAGAGAGAGAGTGTGGGGGAAGAAAGTTCCAGAAAAATGCAATTTCTCAGGGTGGGTGGGAATAAAGTGTTTAATGTGAGGTTTTGCAGACATAAAAGATATAAGAATAGGCGAGATATGTTGTTAAGATTTCAAGTTAAATGTAATGTGACAAAAGTGACATCAGCAGAGTTGAAATTAAGGATAAATAAACTATTGTAATCATTTTTTGGAGGGAGTTTAAGGGACCTCATATATATATATATATGGTTGTTGTGGATGGTGTTGGTGTAGTGTTGTGGTGTTGGTGGTGTAGTGTGGTGGTGGTGGTGGTGTCGGTGGTGTTGGTGTAATGTTGTGGTGGTGGTGTTGTTGGTGGTGGTGGTGGTGTTGGTGTTGTTGTTGGTGGTGGTGTCGGTGGTGTTGGTGTAGTGTTGTGGTGGTGGTGGTGGTGTTGGTGTTGTTGTTGGTGGTGGTGGTGGTGGTGTCGTTGGTGTTGGTGTAGTGTTGTGGTGGTGGTGGTGTTGGTGTTGTTGTTGGTGGTGGTGTCGGTGGTGTTGGTGTAGTGTTGTGGTAGTGGTGGTGGTGGTAGTGGTGGTGTCGGTGGTGGTGTCTTTCTCTCACCCTAAGGCATAGACTTAACAACCTCTCTAGTGTTGGGGATTTACATGATAAATGCACCCAGTACACTCTGTAAAGTCGTTGGTGATAGGAAAGGACATTTAGGCATAGAAAACCTGCTAAACAAAGGGTGTTGAGGATTCTTCAGCTGTGTCGAAGATATGACAACTTCCCTAGTGTTGGTACCATGATATAATGAACTTAGTTGAGTGTGGGGTTGTAGATCTGGCTTCCAGCCAGCCTGGAGGTCATAGGTTCCACTTCGGTACTGACCGGTCAGTGATGACATAGTCAACTATGGCCAACAGGGAAAGACAATCGTTAATGATGATTATAACACACATACACACAGCTACACATATATATACATAACATATATATTGTTATACTTGGGGAGGGTCATATTGTTGTAATAATATTGCCAGAAATAATAACAGAACAACCTCACTGTTTGGTTGGTTTTCGCTTCTGTATCTTTTATATCAGTTAATTTATTTGATCCTCAATGTTTACCATTGACTGACCAACGGTCAAAAATACAGATATAATTGTTTCTACTTTAGGCACAAGGCCAGCAATTACCCAGTGCATTACTGGTACTTTATTTTATCGACCCCGTAAGGATGAAAGGCAAAGTCAACCTCGGCGGTCAAAAATAGATATAATATAGACACAAACACATATATATAGTCTAACAAAGTTATTTCGTTATATATATATATATATGTGGGATCAGATGCTGTTTACTCAAGAGAAGATTATGTTGGTATGGGCACATGATGTGCATGAAAGACGACAGCTGTATAAAAACATTGCTGGACGATCAAAATTGAGAGAAGTTACGGAGTAGGTAGACCCAGAAAAACCTGGGACGACATGATAAAGTTTGACCTTGCACTCTTGCACTTCTCTAAGACAATGTCACTGGATTGAGATATTTGGCGCCATGCAGTATTACAGAAGACCCGCCTTCCCTATGTGCAAAGTTAACCTACAGTCAGTAGGTCCCTCCAAACCAAACATACACCCCAACCCACTACCCCACTCCATCCTCCCGCTCTCACCAATACCACCCTTTCTCATGTAGGTGACACGGTAAAAAGCTCCCAGTCCACTCTGTAAACGTGGTTGGTGTTAGGAAGGGCATCCAGCCGTAGAAAATCTGCCAGATAGTCCTATATGAGCGAGCCATGGTCACCCGACCAATCTTGCCTCAAGTGGGACAACTCCCGTCTAACCCATGCTAACGTGGAAGATAGACTTTAAATGATGATGATGATGATGATGATGATGATGATGATATGATATCATTTTAAATACATATATATCTAATATAGTTATATCACACATACTCACATATATATACCAATACACATACACACATGCATATAGCATATATATATATGTGTGTGTGTGTGTTTGTTCGTTTGTTTGTATGTATGTATGTGTGTGTGTGTGTATTTATAAGGGGATTTTTGAAATGAAATGGCTTTAAAAAGAGAGGTTTGAAAACAAAATTGAAAGTAAATAAAAAAAAAGTACTTGTTACATTCTAATGGAAAGC
>OZ024752.1:48488915-48496415 GCA_964016885.1 Eledone cirrhosa | reverse complement strand
ATATAACTCTACTCATGTGGGAAGGCAAATCTTCTGTGTATGTATATACATACACACACAAACATATATATTTATATATATATATATATATATATATATACGCATACACACACATATATATTTTTTTTTTTATATGTATATTTCTCGTATATGCATATACATGTATGCATATACATGTATGCATATACACACACACACATATATGTATATATATGTATATATACGTATATTTGTGTATATATATATATATATATATATACATATATATATATATACATATACATATATATATATATACATGTACATATATATATATATACATATATATATATATACACACACATATATATATAAAGTGAGATGAACTATTACAGAATATACATACTTTGCTACTCTGATTATCTTGCTTAATTAAACAATTAATCAAGCATTTATCAGACCATTTTCTTGCAAAAGTAAAGTTGGTCATCTAAATTGTCTGACAAATGTTTATTTAATTGTTTAATTAAGTAGGATCTTGGGACTAGCAATATATATATATGTTTATATATATATATGTATATACACACATATATGTACATATATATATACATATATATGTAGATATATATATACATATATATGTACATATATATACATATATGTACATATATATATATATATATATAATGTACATATATGTATATATATGTATACATATAGGTGCATATATATGCATATATGTTCATATATATACATACACACACATATATATATATGCATGTACTTATAGACATGTGTGTTTGTTTGTATATATGTACAAATAAATTCATGTGCATTTAATTTACATATATACTAGGTTTCTCCCTATTTAAACAACCTTTGTAATAAATTTGACATATATAGGGTCCTGCTGTAAGTGTGTGTGTCAATGTGTGTGTGTATATATAAGTGTGTGTGTGTATATGTTGTACTAAGTGTCTGCATCTGTGTGTATGTATATCTAAATATGGATCAGCTTTGTATTTTCATGTCTCAGTCTGAGTTTGTTTTTCATTAAGGGTTTTTCATAATTCCTTATCAATCTTTGTTTAATTCAGACCAATACTTAAATCTATCTATGTTTCAGGACCTTCATGGCTTCATCATCAGAATGAAATGCTTTTATTAATGGCATGTTGTTTACAAGGTTAGCAGTTGGTTGCAAAAGGTCTTGAGAATGCTGAGGAAATGTTTTCTGCCTGATTAAAATAATTATTCAACAATTAAATCCTGATAGATGATTTTTATTTTCATTTGTATTGTATCTATATTTTGATATTTATATTGTATTTTGCCATTAGGAAAGTCTCCATAGATACTCTTCATTTTTTTTTTTTTTGAAATTTTATAGAGAAATATAGTTTTGTTAAATATAGTTTTGTTAAATATTAACTTTTGTTAAATATTAACTTTTGTTAAATATTAAAGAAACTGTGTATAAGAGTGTTAAACTGTAGTGAGCGGAAGAGAAGACTGCGTTGGGATGAACATGTGATGCACATGGAGGATGACCGCTGGGTAAAGAAGTGCCAAGAAATCCCAGTTGAGGGAAGTCACAGTAGAGGAAGACCATGAAAAACATGGGCCGAGGTGGTGAGAGCGGATATCTCAGATCACTGAAGCTCACGGAGGAGATGACGAAGGACCGTGACGAATGGAGAGATGCTGTGCTGGATAGGACCCATCCCACCCTTGCAAGCAGGGAAAAGCGGACATAAAATGATGATGATGATGAAAATTGTCCTGTTATGAGACAAGTCAGATCAGATGACCATATCTTGCTCCACAGAACCGTTTCTGGATTGGTTTCTACTGCTAAATGCCCTTCCTAATGCCCACCACATTTACAGTGTCCACTGAAACCCATTCGTCATAATTTTATGTAAGGCCGTTAAGTTTTATTTCAGACAGAGGCTTAATAATTGTTTCTACTTTTGGCACAAGGCTAGCAATTATCCCAGTGTATTACTGGTACTTTATTTTATCGACCCCCGTAAAGATGAAAGGCAAAGTTAACCTAGACGGGATTTGAACTCAGACCGTAAAAGGACGTAACTCTGCTAGACAGCATAGTGTCCGACCCTCTACCGGCCCTGAGAATGTCAGTTATATCACTTAAATCTCTCCACATTCTTGACTATTTTCAAAATGAATAAATTTTTTATCTCTTTCTAGGTCTGTTTCAAACTCATTGATGATTTAATGAATCAAGTAAACAGTGAAACCTTCTCCGCCATGACCAACACTGTTGAAATCATCTCAACACCTGACTGTCTTCCACTCCAGGTAAGTCATTTCAGATTGTAATTCGAAACTTTTTTTATGCCAACTCACCTCAAACTGCCCCTGATTCTGGGACAAAAACTTATGTTTTAAAATGTTCATATTTAACCCTTTAGCATTTACATAACTCTCTATATACTATTATATTTTTGTGGTAAAGGTTTTATCTTACAGTATTATCTTATATAATATTGAATCTATGAGATTTTGATATTATCTATTTTGATAACAATACCTTATCTTCAGTATGAGCGGCCAGTTACAGCTGGTTTGAACAGAAAGGGATGAGAGAATTCTGGCCAGTTTAAATGCTAAAGGGTTAAAATGTTTATAATTAACCCTTTAGCATTTACATTACTCTATATATACTATTATATTTTCGTGGTAAAGGTTTTATCTGACATAATTATTTCACAAAATCTCAAGTCTATAAGATTTTGATGTTTCTTATTATGAGAACAATACCTTATTGTCAGAATGAGTGGCCAGTTACAGCGAGTTTGAACAGAAAGAGGTGAAAGAATTCTGGAGGATACAGCTGGTTTAAATGTTAAAGGGTTAAAATAAAACCTTTCGTTTTAAGTTTTTTTAAGAACTTATTCTTAAATTATATTCTAAACCCCAAGCTGATAATGAAAAAAAATGAGTTATAATTTATAGGCATCATTACATAATTTATTTAGTATTTCTTCTCTCTCTCTCTCATATTTATATATATATATATATATATATATATATGTGTGTGTTTAATGGTAGCTATGGTGCTTCCATAGGCGGTATGCCAGTTGAGCACTCTATGTTCTTACAGAACAGAGTGGGATATAATATAAAAAAACGAAAAATCAGTGATGCATCTAGACTCAGTTTATTGCGTGTTACAATTGTTTCGCTGGCAGATAGCTGGATACATGATCATTGTATGGATCTGCCTGATTCTATAACTGCAGGTTCTTCGGACACCTGCAATGCTTTTGGAGCAAATTTTCTCACTGGGGTGTTAGCTTCAAAAAACACCTTCAAAAAACATCTTCCACTCTTGTCTTGCCATTGGCTGTTGTTTTTCTACGTCGTCATAAATGAACAGTGTACGAGTCATGGAATACATGTGTGCCTGTGTATGGAGGGGGGGATATCAGGTATATATGAAATTGACTGAAGACATTTAATTACATGAAGCAATTAAAATTTTAATCTATATTTATATTTATCTATTGTTCTTGTAAACATGTAAAACATATTTTGTTGTCAATATATTTTATTTTATGTCAATTAAATTTTATAAATAAAAGTTATACAATGATGGAAATATTAAAAAAAAATATATAAAAACAAAATTAAGTAATGAAAATAAGGGGGACGAGATAAAGAAGGGCAGATCTGGCTGTATAGGAAAGTAAAGGAAAGAACTATAAATGCCATAAATAAGAATAAAAAGGAGGGAAAGAGCAAGGACTATTAGGTAACAGAAGAAAGAGAGGGGAAGAGAAGAGGGTGACAGACTTTATGTCTAGGTTGGGGCAGTATTTTGGTTGCACCCTGTGGACAAAGCTGCAAAGGGATTTCTGCAGACAATGGCCAGTGACACATGCTGCAACAGCCATGCCACATCACAAAGCTCCAGCCTTAGATGGACTGCTGACTGATATTCTGATTTTACAGAGGAGCTCAGCTGAGCTGTATCAGGTCCAAGGACACCTGAGGTCTTGACAGTGACCAGTGCAAAGAGGAAGCAGTCGGACAATCCCTGGTATCTGCTTGTCTTCCTGTCCTTTCTATTGTGGACCATGGTACCAGGGTTTGTGGTCAAAGCGCCTAAATTGGTGGCAGAGAATGTGCAAAAAATATATTTTATTTCAGCTTAAAAAAGAAATGAAGATTTTTATGAACTTTACTTCAAATCAACCATACTTTATTTGAATGTATGGATTTATCCAGGTAAGTTTGGTAAATGAGGAATTTTCTATCTTTTATAATTTCACCTTTCTACCTGTACAATGTTGGATTCATGTATATATTTTTTTTACAAAGCATTCACAAAGTATAATATATTATTTTGCTGTAATTAAAATTTCATACACTTAACATGTATGCACAACCTTAGGTTTTTGGGTCCAGTTATGACCACCTCTGTATAGTAGAAACACTGTTTAAAAACTTGGAATGTTTCGACTTATTAAACCTCGTCAGTGAACATAGGTATTTGTACATAATTGCCTGCTTTATATAGACTTGATAAAAGTAAAAAAGACCAAATATCAGATGGTAACAAGGAAATAAGATTAATAGATAAATTAATTTAAATGCTTTAGCAATTGTCATAATACAGTGATAGCAGCATGGTATGAACTTTTGACCTTGTAACCATCTGCCAACTTTGTTGTTGACTTAGTCATCTGTGCTCTCTCTCTCTGTCTCTCTCTCTCTATATATATATATATATATATATGTGTGTATATATGTATATATATGTGTATATGTATATATGCATTTATATGTATATGTATATATATATATATGTATATATGTATCTGTATATATATATATGTATCTGTGTATATATGTATATATGTATTTATATATGTATCTGTATATATATATATATGTATATATATGTATCTGTGTATATATATATGTATATATGTATCTATATATGTATCTGTGTGTGTATGTACCTATATATGTATCTGTGTGTGTATGTATATATATATATATATATATATATATGTTGATTTAAAACTGCACTATTCACAAGTGTGTTTTAACCTTCATATCATGTCTCCCTATTTTATCTGACGAAAACGCAAATGTTATTGCATGATGATATTTGTTTTTGAAATGCGCATAATAAAATACATGGAACTCTTTTAACCATCTTTTGATCTTATATATTATATATATGTATCTTATCTGTGTATATATATATATTTGTATATATGTATCTATATACATATTATATATATATATATGTATATATGTATATATATATATATATATATATATATATATATACACATATATATATATGTATATATATATATATATATAATATAGATGAGATTCTACAGGACTAGAACTGTTTCATTCTTTAGAAATCATCAGGAATCATCTGATTCCTGATGATTTCTAAAGAATGAAACAGTTCTAGTCCTGTAGAATCTCATCTATATTAAAACTTTTATACTCTGCAATGTATTGAGTACCTTACATACTGTGGTTACCTCCGATTCAACCCGGAATAACGTATATATATATATATATATGATAAAGAACACAAGAGCGTCTACAACATCAAAAGATTTTTATTGGCTTACAATGTTTCTTCCTTATGTAACCGTAGGATTCGTCAGAGCTATAAAAGGGGTTTGATTGGTGTTATGGACTCTACCAACCAAACATTCAAGAACAAAGAGTAAAGAGAGTAATATATATATATATATAAATATATTTCTCATAATTATGTGTCTTGTCTATGGCTGGACACATGCAATGTAGGGTGTCAGGGGATAAACAAATTTCTCACCAAACCAACTGGTTGTCTGAACCCTACAGATTTAATGGGGGGGGGGGGGCAGAAATTGCTTTGAGCCCCCTGCAGGAGGATATCCCACCAGTGAAGTCCATAGCAATTTATTTGTGCCCTCAGCTGGGCTTTTTAGTTTGAGGATGGTTAGAATTTTTGAATCTAATACCTGTATGTATAACTTAAATTTAGTGAAAGCGCGTGGCTGAGTGGTTAGAGAACTGGATTCGCAATCGTGAGGTTGTGAGCTCAATTCCCGGACTAGGCGATGCATTATGTCCTTGAGCAAGACACTTTATTTCATGTTGGAGTTGCGACCAATAGATAGTATTAGCAATTGGAAAGACCAATGAAATGGAGGCACATGGCTTTGTGGTTAGAGCATTGGCCTTGCAATCGAAAGGTTGTGAGTTCAATTCTCAGACCGGGTGATGTGTTGTTTCCTTGAGCAAGACACTTTATTTCACATTGCTCCAGTTTATTCAGCTGTAGAAATGAGATGATAGAGACTGGGGTCCCTATCATTCCACTGCAAAGTGGTCGTGGAGGTGCCACGGCAAAAAAGCACCCAGCACTCATTGTAAATGAGGTTGGTGTTAGGAAGGGCATCCAGCTGTAGAAATCAAGCCAGAATCAGTTCCCGTACCACCCTTGCAAGCAGGGAAAAAGCGGACGTAAAATGAAATGAAATGAAATGAAAACATTGTTTCCTCGGTCCGATTTGACAAAAATTGATCGACTGTCGATATGTATAGGGAGAGAGATTCTGAAGTGCTGAGATCAAAGAGGCCACAAATCATTGGAGAGCTCAATGCTTGGGGAGATGCAGAGTAGGTACAGAGACAGGTATAAACCTGACTGCAGTGCCAACCAGTTTCTGCTTGTATGAAACTGCTTGGCACCATTGTTTCCTCGGTCAAATTTGATGAATGTCGATCGACTGTCAATGTACAACTTTTCAATTCCAATTACTTGATATGTAAAATTGGGGGGTTTGTTGTGTATTCTAAGTAAAATAAAAATATATACTGGCGCATAAAAGATCCTAAAAGGTTTATTATACAGGAGGTGATGTTGGGGTTGTGTTGCTTTCAGGATCGTGTTATTGTTGATAGTAGTGGTAGTTGGAGATAGCATATTTGTTGTTGTTACTGCTGCTGTTGTTGGTGGTGGTTGTTTTTGTTGTTGTTGTTACTGGTGCTGTTATTGTTGTTGTTAATGGTGGTTGTGTTGTTGTTGTTACTGGTGGTTGTGTTGTTGTTATTGCTGCTGCTGCTGTTGTTGTTGTTAATGGTGGTTGTGTTGTTGTTGTTACTGGTGGTTGTGTTGTTGTTATTGCTGCTGCTGTTGTTGTTGTTAATGGCGGTTGTGTTTTTGTTGTTGTTGGCGGTTGTTGTTGTTGTTGTTAATGGTGGTTGTGTTGTTGTTGTTACTGGTGGTTGTGTTGTTGTTATTGCTGCTGCTGTTGTTGTTGTTAATGGCAGTTGTGTTTTTGTTGTTGTTGGTGTTTGTGTTGTTGTTGTTGTTACTGGTGGTTGTGTTGTCACTGCTGCTGTTAGTGTTGTTGTTACTAGTGTTTTTGTTACTGCTGCTGTTGGTGTTGTTATTACTGCTGCTATTGTTGTTATTACTAGTGCTGTTGTTACTGCTGCTGTTAGTGTTGTTGTTATTGCTGC
>OZ024752.1:48453915-48471415 GCA_964016885.1 Eledone cirrhosa | reverse complement strand
CAATCACCACACCACCACATCACCACACCACCAGCACCACCGCCACCGCCACCACCACCACCGCCACCGCCACCACCGCCACCACCGCCACCACACACATATTTCAGCATCAGAGACCGCCCACCTTTGTAGTAAATATATCGTGTTATCACATAATACCTTCCTCAATGCCCCTCTGTCATCCAAGTGTCATGTCATCCTTACTTAGTCACCTTTTATGTCAGATTTTAACTTCAGTCCTTTGTTTGAAATTAAACCAGATATGCCGAGGGGAGAGGGAGTTACGGGGGAGAAAAAAGGGGGGTTTTAGGGCTAACTACTAAACAACAACTATTATGTATTATTAGGGACTAGGGGACAGAGAGCATGGTGACCTGTACACGGGATTTGGCTGACCAGTAGATTGGCAGTATTGGTAGAGTGTCAGACAGATATGCTTTGCAGCATAGAGTTATGGCCCTTTACGATGAGAAGTAGTGACAATTATGTACAATAAGAAGCTAAGGGACAGAGAGGATGCTGACGTGTAAAAGGGACATGGCTGACCATTATTATTACATGCTTTGACTTTGCCTTTCATCCTTACGGGGTCGATAAAATAAAGTACCAGTAATACACTGGGTAATTGCTGGCCTTGTGGCAAAATTAGAAACAATTATTATTACATGCTTTTCAACATAGAGTTATGGCTCTTTACGATTTTAGTTCAAATTATGCCGAGGTTAACTTTGCCTTTCATCTTTACGGGGTCGATAAAATAAAGTACCAGTAATGCACTGGGGTAATTGCTGTGTCTCCCTATTTATAAAATATTAATTTTTTTTGCACCTCTTAATACAAAAAGGTAAGCAACTGACAGGCACCAATCATTTTTAGTCTGTTTGTAATTTTAACTGCAACACATACCTGAAGCTATGGCTGATGCTTAACAAAGCAAGTTAACTACAATTATAACACACACACGAACGCGTGTGTGTGTGTGTGTGTGTGTGTGTGTGTATATATATATATATATATATATATATATATATATATATATATATATATATATATATATATATGTAGGAGGTGAGTTTTATTGTAGTACAATAAAGCAATGCAGATATCGGATAAGAAGCACTCTACAGTTTGTAGGACTGGAGTATACATAATATAAGATCAGAAGATGGTTAAAGGAGTTCCATGAATTGCGCATAATAAAATACATGGAACTCCTTTAACCATCTTTTGATCTTATATTATATATATATATATATATATATGAAAAATATGGGGAGAAGAATACTGCATGGTTGCACATGGATTACATGTTATAAAATGAGTCCCTCATCAGTGATTTGCCAACGATCATTGGTATTTCATCGCATTAATATATATATATGTATATGTATATATATGTATATATATATATATATATATATATGTATATATATATATATGTATATATATATATATGTATATATATGTATATATATATATATATATATATGTATGTATATATATATATATATATATATATATATATATATATATATATATATATGTATATATATACATATATATATATATATTATATATATATGTATATATATACATATATATATATATATTATATATATATGTATATATAATGGCTCATGGCTTAGTGGTTAGAGCATTGGCTTGCAATCGAAAGGTTGTGAGTTCAATTCTCAGACCGGGTGATGTGTTGTTTCCTTGAGCAAGACACTTTATTTCACATTGCTCCTGTTAACTCAGCTGTAAAGTGGACGTGGAGGTGCCACACCAAAAAAAAGCACCCAGCACTCACTGTAAATGAGGTTGGTGTTAGGAAGGGCATCCAGCTGTAGAAATCAAGCCAGAATCAGTTCCCGTCCCACCCTAGCAAGCATGGAAAAACGGACATAAAATGATGATGTGTTGTTTCCTTGGGCAAGACACTTTATTTCACATTGCTCCTGTTTACTCAGCTGTAGAAATGAGATGATAGGGACCCCAGTCCCTATCATTCCACTGCAAAGTGGTCGTGGAGGTGCCACGGCAAAAAAGCACCCAGCACTCACTGTAAATGAGGTTGGTGTTAGGAAGGGCATCCAGCTGTAGAAATCAAGCCAGAATCAGTTCCCGTCCCACCCTAGCAAGCATGGAAAAACGGACATAAAATGATGATGTGTTGTTTCCTTGGGCAAGACACTTTATTTCACATTGCTCCTGTTTACTCAGCTGTAGAAATGAGATGATAGGGACTGGGGTCCCTATCATTCCACTGCAAAGTGGTCGTGGAGGTGCCATGGCAAAAAAGCACCCAGCACTCACTGTAAATGAGGTTGGTGTTAGGAAGGGCATCCAGCTGTAGAAATCAAGCCAGAATCAGTTCCCGTCCCACCCTAGCAAGCATGGAAAAACGGACATAAAATGATGATGTGTTGTTTCCTTGGGCAAGACACTTTATTTCACATTGCTCCTGTTTACTCAGCTGTAGAAATGAGATGATAGGGACTGGGGTCCCTATCATTCCACTGCAAAGTGGTCGTGGAGGTGCCATGGCAAAAAAGCACCCAGCACTCACTGTAAATGAGGTTGGTGTTAGGAAGGGCATCCAGCTGTAGAAATCAAGCCAGAATCAGTTCCCGTCCCACCCTTGCAAGCAGGGAAAAGCGGACGTAAAATGATGATGATATATATATATATATATATATAATCATTAGAACATTAGACTGATAAAACGACAAGTCAGTCAATCACACCGGTGCCCCTTCCCCCCCCCCCCCCCCCCCCCACCCACACACACACAGCCCCGGCAGACAGAATGGGGAAGGGATTCAATGACCTATGTACAGCTGACTGGCACCATTATCAGTTAAAAATATTTGGATAACTGATGCTGTACACCAGGACCAAACACCACAGGAGAGCCAAACTCCTACTATCATCTCCTCCATCTCTCTTGCCCTTCCCCGAGTTTCAAGTTGAAGAAGAGAAGCTGGAGAAAGGGAAAACCAAAGAAGTCTTGGGTAGAAGTTCCCGTCCCACCCTTGCAAGCAGGGAAAAGTGGGAGAAGCGGTAAAAGGAGATGATAGAGGAACACAGCGGGTTGCTGAAATCTGTGCTGGAGAAGACTCATCCAGTTCAAGTCGTATAAGCACGGGGGGGGGGGGGTAGATGTAAAAATGATGGTGAAGGTGATGACAGTGATGGTGGTGGTGGTGGTGGTGGTGGTGGTGGTAAAGATAATGATGATGGGGGATGATGATGATGGTAGCGATGGTGGTGATAAAGATAATGATGATGGTGATGGTAAAGATAACGATGATGATGATGGTGGCGATGATGATGATGATATTGATGGTGGTAGTGGTGGTGGTGGTGAAGATAATGATGATGGGGATGATGTTGATGGTAGCGATGGTGGTGATAAAGATAATGATGATGGTGATGGTAAAGATAACGATGATGATGGTGGCGATGATGATGATGATATTGATGGTGGTAGTGGTGGTGGTGGTGGTGAAGATAATGATGATGGGGATGATGTTGATGGTAGCGATGGTGGTGATAAAGATAATGATGATGGTGATGGTAAAGATAATGATGATGATGGTGGTAAAGGTAGTGATGATGATAATGATGGTGGTAGTGGTGGTGGTGGTGGTAAAGATAATGATGATGATGCTGGCGATAATGATGATGATAATGATGGTGGTGGTGGTAAAGATAATGATGATGATAATGATGGTGGTAGTGGTGGTGATGGTAATGATGATGGTGGTGGTGGTGGTGGTGGTAAAGGTAATGATGGTGGTGATGACGATGGTGATGATGATGCTACTTCCATACTCACAACCTCCTATGTTTAGTAACCATATGTTAATAAGAAAATCATAAACTTTACCTCACCCTACACCTCACCACACCGCATTCAAGAGCAAAATTGTTGTAAATTAAATGGAGGGGAGAAAGAAAGAAAGGAGGAAGAGAGGCAGGGGGGGGGAGGATTGAAAGAGGCTGAGATAAAAACAAAAACAAAGAAATAAACAACAAAATTTTACAAATATATAAAATAAATAAATAAGATAAATAAAATAAATAAATAAGATAAATAAAATAAATAAAATAGATAAATAAATAAATAAATAAATAAATTAAAAAAATAAAATAGATAGATAAATAAATAAATAAATAAATAAATAAAATAAATAAATAAAATAAAATAAATAAATAAGATAAATAAAATAAATAAATAAGATAAAATAAATAAATAAAATAAATAAATAAATATAAATTTATCACCAATCTTAATTCAGTGCTACGATCATCTAGTTATTCCTTTTTGTTCAGTTGATTGGTCACTAATTACAATTTGGTGATTACATTTGCTTCTACACAGATTTTGTGTTGTACCCTACTTATGGTGGGGAAAGTTCCACTATGAATATTATCCTTTGCCAATACTCCGACTGCAACTATGACTTTCTCAATAAGAAGAGACAACAAGTAGCTTGAAAACACCTCTAATTAGCAATGTACTAATAAGGTACATTAGCACTTAATATCTTATAGATGACCACTTCTATTTCCTAATTAACTCCATTCCACCATGAAAACCTGCTCTTGCTCCAGTCTTCACCTTTTAATTGTAGTCTTTATGTGTCTCAGTTGATACTGGTTTTAGACTAGTATTCTTGTTGTTATTGTTTTCGGTATATATATATTTTTTTAAATGTTGTTGCTGTTGTGTGTATGTTTTTTTTTTCTGTTATAAAATATGTAAAATAATGAAATTTGTTTTAAATACACTGGTGTTGTTGTTGTTGTTGTTGTTGTTACTGTTGTGCATATGTTGTTTTTTTTTTAAAGATATTCATCAACAAAAGGCTACTCAGTTTAAGATTTCAATTAGCTAATTTTATATTTTTCAGTGAATTTAAGAGAATGTAATTTTTTCTGAAAAGAAAAAAAATTAAATATATTGAACTTGCTAGGTGAAAAAAAAAGCACCCACACCACTTTTTTCCTTATTTAAAAAAAATTATGTTGTTGTTGTTGGTAGTGGACCGAATGTTGCTATAGAAATATTTTTTTAAGTCTCTTTTCTTTTTCAACTTTTTCAAACCATGCATTTCAGTTCGGTAATTTTATTTTTCATTGAATTTAAGATGATGTGATTTTTATGGGGGATAAGAAGGAGAGAAAAAATATGTATATAATGGTAGTGGCCCAGCATGGCCTCAGCCTGTTGGCTAGAACATGTAAAAGTGTATTTATATATATATATATATGTACCTATACATGTCAGTAACCACATAGACCAATTTATATTTATGTATATATATATATATATACACACACACACACTTGTATATATATATATATATATATATCCTTATATGGATTATATAAAATATATCACATGTAATGCTCATGGCATAGATGATATGTAGCATATATGATAGTAATTACACACATATATATATATACAGGTGTATGTGCATGCATGCATGTGTGTGTGTGTATCTGCATGCATGTGCGCTCATGTATGTTGTATCATATTTTTCCGGAATAAAACCCTAGCAGATCAAAGAAAACTTCAAACATACTTAGGAAAGAGAAAGGAAAAAAAAAAAAAAAAAGTTCTTTCCTTCCCACACCTCTTCCAGGAAGTGCCCCAAAATTATTAAAAAAAAAACTGTATGAATAATTATATAAATTTTACAAATACATTTTTTTGTCTGCTACAAAAATAAATATCTATAAAAATGAAATATAAAAACTTTACTCCCTGCAACAAGTTTGAATATTGTAATCAATCTTGCAGTTTCTTTATATAGTTAGATAAGGTGGTGGCATTATATTTAATTTCAATAGAAAGCTTATTCTTAGTTTATTATCAATGTATTTGCCTCCAAACATTCATATCTATCTCGACAGCTCTGTAAAAAATAAATATATAAATGTATGGATGAATATGTATTTATTTATATATATATATTATATATGTATATATATTAAAAAAATGAATGAATTTAAATATATATATATTTTGTTTAAATGAATGATTATATATATAAATAAATGAATGAAAACAAGAATGAATAAACATATTAATATACTTAAAGAAGAAGCTGTAAAACCTCATTATATAAACAAAGATTAGAGCTATAGCTAACATCCGCCCTCTCTCCCTCCATCTTTCTCCCCCCCCCCTATCTTTGTATATATATATATATGTATGTGCGTGTATATATATATATATTTATGTATATATATATATTTATGTGTGTGTATATATATATATATATATATATATATATATATATATATTTATGTGTGTGTGTATATATATATATATATATATATTTATATATATATTTATGTGTGTATATATGCATATATATAAATGTATATATATATATTATATACATATATATAAATGTATGTGTGTGTAAGTATATATATGTGAGTGTGTATGTGTATGAATCTTCTCTTTCAAATATCCTATCCTATCAATAAATTCTATAAGAGTACTTTTCTTTGTTTTGATTTTTTACCCCTTTTTGAAAATACTTTAACTTTTGTCCTATGGAACCAAACAATGACTTACACTCGATTTCCATTCATTTGGAATCCTTATTTGAAGATTTCCACAACAAGAATACAACAATAGTTGTATACATATAAATAAAAATATATTGAACCCTGCAATTTCCTCCAATTCTCACAATACAAACTATCTTATCTTTGATGGGTATTGTTAAATATATATATATATATATATATATATATATATATATATATATATATATACAATATATATTTCAAGGACACCAAAGCAAAAACAAAGCATGAAATATGTATAATGAAATAAATATGGTTTTATAAATATAGTTTCCATTTGTTAATATATCGTATTTTTACTCCAAAAATTTGTCGAGTGCTTTATATCAGTTATAAAAATATTTGCTTATATATATATATATATATATATATATCATCATCATCATCATCATCATCAGGTTTAGCGTCCGTGTTCCACGCTTGCATGGGTTTGGACGGGGGTTTTCCCACTTGAGGCAAGAGTGGTTGTCTTGCTCGCATAGGACTGTCTGGCGGGTTTTCTACAGTTGGATGCCCTTCCTAACACCAACCACATTTACAGTGTGGGGCTGGGAGGTTTTTACCGTGTTGCCTACACGGCCACATTACAGCGTGGACTGTCTGGCGGGTTTTCTACAGCTGGATGCCCTTCCTAACACCAACCACATTTACAGTGTGGGGCTGGGAGGTTTTTACCGTGTTGCCTACACGGCCACATTTACAGCGTGGACTGTGTGTTTTTTTGTCGTGACACCTATATATATATATATGTGTGTATATATATATATGTGTATATATATATATATATATATATGTAGGAGGTGAGTTTTATTGTAGTACAATAAAGCAATGCAGATATCGGATAAGGAGCACTCTACAGTTTGTAGGACTGGAGTATACATAATATATAAGATCAAAAGATGGTTAAATGAGTTCCATGTATTTTATTATGCGCATTTCAAAAACAAATATCATCATGCAATAACATTTGTGTTTTCATCAGATAAAATAGGAGGACATGATATGAAGGTTAAAAACACATCATATGTTGATTTAAAACTGCACTATCCTCAAGTGTTTTTAACCTTCATATCATGTCCTCCTATTTTATCTGATGAAAACACAAATGTTATTGCATGATGATATTTGTTTTTGAAATGCGCATAATAAAATACATGGAACTCATTTAACCATCTTTTGATCTTATATATTATATATATATATATGTTTATTAATCTTAATTACTCTTTTGGGAATATCTTTAAGTATGTCTGTTTTCTTATGGACATTTCTTTTTTATTGACATTGATAGGAAATTTTCTGGATAGGAAATAAAACTATCAATATAAGCATATATATATGTGTGTGTGTGTATGTGTATGTGTGATATATATATATATATATATATATATATATATG
Source organism: Eledone cirrhosa (assembly GCA_964016885.1). Lineage (NCBI taxonomy): Eukaryota > Metazoa > Mollusca > Cephalopoda > Octopoda > Eledonidae > Eledone > Eledone cirrhosa. The sequence continues at coordinate 48,463,402 of OZ024752.1, read as the reverse complement.
AATGTGAATATAATTTTGTGCAATTTCTTATTTAATTCCATATTTTGCTGTTATTGCTGTCAGAAATATGAGATTGATGTACAACTTAATCTTCTTAGACGGAGGAAAGAGAGAAAACTTTGCATTTATATAGATATAGGCAAAGAAGATTCCGATTGTGGTACAGTTTATGATTTATAAAGCACCCAGCCCACCCTGTAAAATGGACGTGGAGGCGCCACGGAAAAAAAAAAGCACCCAGCACTCACTGTAAATGAAGTTGGTGTTAGGAAGGGCCTCCAGCTGTAGAAATCAAGTCAGAATCAGCTCCCGTATGAGGCAGACATGGCCACCTGACCTAGCATTGCCCACAACAGGACAACCCGTCTAACCCATGCTAGTGTTGAAGGATGGCCATAAAACGGTGATGATGATGATGATGATGATGGTGATACTTTTTCCATGCTAGCATGGTTTGGATCAGCTGTCCTAGTCCAAGACATGGTCACCTGACCTGGCATTGCCCACTCGAGGACAACTTGTCTAACCCATGCTAGTGTTGAAGAATGGGCGTAAAATGGTGATGACGATGATGAAATAGTGACAGAAATGTTCTCAATGAGAACAAACATAGGAGAGAGAGAGAGAGAGAGAGAGAGTGAGATGTAATTTAATTTGTGATGTAATTCTTCTATCTATCCTCTATGGTATTGTTCTAGTGTCTAGACTCAGCAACAGTGTAGGGTAGGGTAGGGTAGTGCTGTGGTGTTTTGGGCTTCAATCAAACTTGATTCTATTTCAAATGCTAACAAATATCCTCATATCCATATCATATAGTCTCTCATCACTTCACTACTCCCACCATCCCTCACTCCTCTCACCTCTTCACTGTCATCAAACCACTTGACTGCTCTGAGCAACAGAAACTAATATTCTGATGTTCCAAGTGGAATAACAGAACAAAAGAATAAGAGAATAAGAGGAACGGAATAAGAGAATAAGAGGAATGGTGAAATATAAATAAAAGATGAGTTAAATGTCAAAGATATTTTCATTTACTTAGATGTTGTTGTTTGTTTTTCCCAATGGAGATATATATATATTCTTTGTAGGGAGATGAGTGTGTAAGTAGGTGTATGTGTGTATATCATCATCATCGTCATCATGTTACGTCCGCGTTTCCCTGCTTGCAAGGGTGGGACAGGAACTGGTTCTGGCTTGTCCGTTTGGACAGCTGTCCTGACTCTTTTCCTATTACCCACTCTACTACGCCAAGTATTGAGTACTCTGGTGCGTTATGGTCCATCTGGTTCCTTACCACAATTCCTTTGTTATATATATAACGTCAATCTTCCTTGCTAGCATGGGGTAGAGGGGTTTGTCCCATTTAGAGGCATTACTGGTACTTTATTTTATCAACCCTGTAAGGACGAAAGCTAACCTCAGCGGGTCTTGAACTCAGAACGTAAAGGGTTGATTCTCCATGCCACGAAGCAGGTTGTCCGATGCTCTACCAATTCTGCCAATCCACCACGTTTTATATCATAACAATTGTTTCTACTTTTTGGCACAAGGCCAGCAATTATCCCAGTGTATTACTGGTACTTTATTTTTATGATGATGACAATAATTGTTTCTACTTTTTGGCACAAGGCCAGCAATTATCCCAGTGTATTACTGGTACTTTATTTTTTCGACCCCCCCGTAAGTATGAAAGGCAAAGTTAACCTTGGCGGGATTTGAACTCAGAACGTAAAGGGACGCAACTCTGTGCTGCAAAGCATGGCATCCGACCCTCTACCGCTACTGCCAATCCACCGCTCTTTATATCATAATAATATTACATACATACATACCTATATATGTATATATATACGATATTAACAAATGGAAACTATATTTATAAAACCATATTTACTTCATTATACATATTTCAAGGACACCAAGTTAAATTATGGTGTGCTTTCATCAGATAAAATATAATATAGAGCAGTTTTATAAATAAAAATTGACATACCCTTAAAGAATGCGACCATTACTGTTGGAAGCTCCTGGATAGAGAGTAATGGTTGCATTCTTTAAGGGTATGTCAATATTTATTTATAAAACTGCTCTATATTATATTTTATCTGATGAAAGCACACCATAATTTAACTTAGTGTCCTTGAAATATGTATAATGAAATAAATATGGTTTTATAAATATAGTTTCCATTTGTTAATATCGTATTTTTACTCCAATTATTTGTTGAGTGCTTTATATCAGTTATAAAAATATTTGCTTGTTGTATCCCAACAATTTAAATAGAACTTTTACATATATATATATATATATATATATATATATATATACACATACATATATATATATATATGAAATATATGAAATATAAGAATCAAAGAACTGTTCAAAACATTACTGTGCTTACAGCTGTTTCCTCCAAACCGAGGTTTGGATTCTTCGGAGCAATTTATTAATGAATGGACAGTTATATGACCTCCTACCACTATTTAGGGTTTGTATAAAAAATACATATAACTGCATAAGGTTTTTGTATTTACATAACCATAAATAGTATAATTAATACTATATATTTATATATAGGAACAAGTAAAACCCCGACGGCTGAGCTCAAGCCGTTTCGATGGCTAATTCTGGACTAGAGTCGGGGTCTTACTTGTTCCTATTACCCACTCTACTACCCTAAGTATTGAGTACTTTGGTGCGTTATGGTCCACCTGGTTCCTTACCACTTTTCCTTCATTATATATATATATATATATATATACATATATATATATATATATATATATATATATATATATATATATATATATATATATATATATATATATATATATATATATATATATACACATATGTATATACCAAGCATGTAAACTCTCATATCTGAAGAAGTGTCAGTTGAGAGTTAGGGTCTGATCACATGATCAAACTCGAGGTGATTGATATAGAAACAATTGTAATATGAAATAAAGTTTACAAAAATCTGCAATTCTTATTGTCACTTTATATATATATATACATACACACACACATATATATATATATATATATATATATATATATATATATATATGTGGATGTATATATATATATATATATATATATATATATATATATATATATATATATATATATATATATATATATATATATATATGTGTATATATTTATATATACACATGCATACATACATGCTATGATGTTTATTGTGACAATAATGATATAAAACTGATAAATAATCTATTTTATATGTTATATTCTACACCTTTAGATACAAAATATATTCAACCAATCATTTTAATTGCTTTTTTTTCTGCTTGTCTACTTCCTTTGTATATATACAAATTATACAAATACAAGTTAATGTTTCTAGTTGTGTATGTTTACTCTCCCATGTGAATGCTGGTGTGAATGCATGTTTTGTTTGTATGTATAGGCTCGAAGTTAATATATTTTGTGTAAATTGCTAAGACTTTTAGTGCTTGTTCTTGTTAGTTTGTATATGTTAGTTTATTTTGTTGTTGTGGTTCAGTCTTGCAGAATGGGCTCTACCCCTGTCCTCTACTCCTCCTTCGAGACTGGGGATATTTGATAATGCTTCAACAACTGAAAGTTGATGAATGCAAAGGGGGGGGGGGGGGTAGAGAATGCAAAACAAAACAACAACAAAAAATATGATGGGCAGGATTAGTTTTTCCTGATGAATGTCATATATGGAAGGACAGATTGACCATAAAGGTCAGTGTAAGACTTTGGCAGTTGGTAGACACAATATAGTCTTAACATCCTCTAAAGATTGACCACAATGGTCAGTGTAAGACCTTGGCCATTAATAGACACAATATACTGTTAATATCCTCTAAATATTGACCCTATTGGTCAGTGTAAGACCTTGGCAGTTGGTAGACACAATATACTGTTAATATCCTCTAAATATTGACCATAATGGTCAGTATAAGACCTTGGCAGTTAATAGACATAATATACTGTAATAGACACAATATATTGACCCTATTGGTCAGTGTAAGACCTTGGCAGTTGGTAGACACAATATACTGTTAATATCCTCTAAATATTGACCCTATTGGTTAGTGTAAGACCATGGCAGTTGGTAGACACAATATACTCTTAATATCCTCTAAATATTGACCCTATTGGTCAGTGTAAGACCTTGGCAGTTGGTAGACAATATACTCTTAACATCCTCTAAATATTGACCATAATGGTCAGTATAAGACCTTGGCAGTTGGTAGACAATATACTCTTAACATCTTCTAAAGATTGACCCTATTGGTCAGTGTAAGACCTTGGCAGTTGGTAGTCACAATATACTGTTAATATCCTCTAAATATTGACCCTATTGGTCAGTGTAAGACCTTGGCAGTTGGTAGACCCAATATACTCTTAACATCTTCTAAAGATTGACCACAATGACCAGGTAGGAGCTGGGTAGTTGCTAGATATAATATATTAACCTTTTACCATTAACATTACTCTATATATACTATTATATTTTCATGGTAAAGGCTTTACCTCACATAATATCTCACATAACATTTACATTACTCTATATATACTATTATATTTTCATGGTAAACACTTTGTCTCACATAATATCAAATCTAGAAGATTTTGATATTATTTATTTTAAGAAAAATAACTTAACATCAGTATGAGTAACCAGTTATGACTGGTTTGAACAGAAAGAGGTGAGAGAATTCTGGCTGGATATGACCAGTTTCAATGCTAAAGGTTTAACTCTAAATGTGTTCTAAAGATTGACCATAATGGTCAGTTTATTACCTGGGCACTTGATAGACATAATATATTAACTCTTAACATCTTTTAACCCTTTAACATTTACATTACTCTATATATACTATTTTATTTTCACGGTAAAGGCTTTACCTCACATAATATCTCACATAACATTTACACTACTCTATATATACTATTATATTTTCATGGTAAAGGCTTTACCTCGCATAATTATCTCACATAATATTGAATCTATGAGATTTTGAAAGTATTTATTTTGAGAACAATACCTTAACATCAGTATGAGTGACCAGTTACAGCCAGTTTCAACAGAAAGAGGTGAGAGAATTTTGGCCGGTTTGAACATTAAAGGATTAAAAATTGACTACAATGGTTAATGCAGGACCTGGGCTGATAGACATTATATATTAGCTCTAACGATAATCATAAACTTTGTCATTGTCTACATTATCATCATCATCATCATCATCATCATCATCACCATCATTATTATTATTATTAAGGGTGGTGGATTAGCAGTATTGGTAGAGAGTTGTATGCCATGCTTTCCAGCATAGAGTTACGTCTCTTTATGGACTGAGTTCAAATCCCACCAAGGTTAACTTTGCCTTTCATCCTTACGGAGGGGTCGATAAAATAAAGTACCAGTAATGTACTGGGGTAATTGCTGGCCTTGTGCCAATAGTAGAAACAATTATTATGGTGGATTGGCAGTATTGGTAGAATGTCGGATGCCATGCTTTGGTGCATAGAGTTACGGCCCTTGCCATTCTGAGTTCAAATCCCGCCGAGGTTAACTTTGCCTTTCATCCTTACGGGGGGGGGTAGATAAAATAAAGTACCAGTAATGTACTGGGGTAATTGCTGGCCTTGTGCCAAAAAGTAGAAACAACTATTATCAGTATTATTTATAACGGTGATGACTGCTGGGTGGAGAAGTGACAAGAGTTCCCAAAGTGGAAGGAAGTCATGTTTAAGGAAGACCAAGAAAGACATGGAGAGCAGGTGTGGTGAATGTCTATCTGAAGAAACTACATCTTACCAAGGAGATGACAAAGGAAAGAGGAGGCAAATAGAGAGATGCTGGACTGGAGTAGACTCATCTAACTGATGAAGGCAGGAAAAAAACAAGACATAAAAAATGATGATGATGATGGTGATGATGGTGATGGTGATGGTGATGATGACTTGTGGTGATGATGATGACTAGTGATGATGATGATGATGACTGGTGATGATGATGATGGTGATGATGGTGATGATTATGATGATGATGATGATAAAGATGATGATGATGATGATGACGTGATGATGATGATGGTGATGGTGATGATGCTAATAATCATCATCATTTCCATCATCATTTTTCAACATCATCTTTATCATCATCATCATCATCATCATCATTTAAATCTTCCTTATTATGTCATCATCGTTGCTGTCATCATCATCATCATCATCATCATCATCATCATCAGCAGCAGCAGCAGCAGCAGCAGCAGCAGCAGCATCAATAAAATCATTAGACTCATTATTGTCATCCCACCCTCCTCCTCCTCATTGTCATCATCATCACCATCATCATCATCATCATCATAACCATCATCATCATCATCACCATCATAACCATCATCACATCATCGTCATCATCATCATCATCATCATCATCATCAATACAATAATCGTTAGACTCATTATTGTCATCCTCCTCATCATCATCACCATCATGGCCATCACAATCACCATCATCACCATCATAACCATCATCACCATCATGGCCATCACCATCACCACCACCATCATCATCATCATCATCATCATCACCACCATCATAACCATCATCATCATCATCACCACCACCATCATCATCACCATCATCATCATCATCATCATCACCATCATAACCATCATCACATCATCGTCATCATCACCATCATGGCCATCACCATCACCACCACCATCATCATCATCATCATCATCATCATCATCATCAATATAATAATCGTTAGACTCATTATTGTCATCCTCCTCGTCATCATAACCATCATTGTCATCATCACAATCATGGCCATCACCATCACCATCACCATCACCATCATCATAACCATCATTAATTGTTAGATTAAGGGGTCAAAGACACAAGATCAACTTCCTCTCCAACAGTGAAATTATAATCATTGCTACTAATCATCATTATTATAGTGAACGTTGTCATTATTATCGTTGAAATCATCACCATCACCATCACCATCACCATCATCATCATCATCATCATCATCTTTATCATCATAATCATCACCATCATCATCATCACCAGTCATCATCATCATCATCATCATCACTAGTCATCATCATCACCACAAGTCATCATCACCATCATCAGCCATCACCATCATCATCATTATCATCATGATCATCATCATTAATACTATCATTTCATCATCATCACCAATCATCATCATCATCATCACCAATCATCACCATCATCATCACCACTAGCCATCATCACCATAACCATCATCACCATCATCATCATCAGTCATCATCACCATCACCAGTTATCACCAATCATCACCATCATCAGACATCATCACCACCAGCACCATCATCATCATCACCAATCATCATCAGTCATCAGTCATCATCATCATCATGTCATCATCATCACTGTCATTTCATTTGTCGCTATCCTCGACATTGCTTCAACCATCACCATCACCATCACCATCACCATCACCACCACCATCATCATCACCATCATTATCATCATCATCGACGTCACCACTGTCATCATCATCATCATCACCATCATCATCTTCATCATCACCATCATCACCATCATCCTAATCATCTTTAATTACGTCTTCTCTGCTACGTCATCCTATTTTATTTTGTTTTCATCTTATTTTACTTCTTATTATTTTTTTGTTTATTATTCTTGTTGTTGTTGTTGTTGTTGTTGTTGTTGTTGTTGCTGTTACAATTCTTACGTAAGAGATATCTGAAGAAATGCTGACTTGACATAACCATCTCTGATTTATTTTCTCTTTAATGTCTTTTCTTTTTACCCTTTTTTCCCTTTTTTTTTTATTCTCCTACAAGCCCCCCCCCCCCCCCATCTCTCACCTCGCTTCCCCCATTTAACTCTGTCCCCACCCCACCACCACCACCACCATTACACCATTGTCAATCTTTTTCCTCTTCAGTCTACTTTCCTCCCTCACTATCATCTCCTCCATCCTCACCACCAAGCCCTTTTGTATTATTAGCCAACCTCTACAGCTAATCAGAGAAATTGGAAATATTCACTGCTCTACTCACATCAATTACTTAACTTCCATTCTCTCTCTGTGATCTGCCTTTATCCCTTTCTTTCTCTTTACATTGATATTTGCTTTGGAAAAAGGTGGGGACAAGATTACGTTGCCCTGATATTTGTGTTTGTTTGGTGGTTGGTTGCTGGATAAAATACACCCAAAATCAAATTCTGTAAAGTGATTGACAGTCGAATGGAGAATCTATTTGGTAGAGAGAGCTCTCTTAGTCTTGTCGAGTACATGACAACTTTTATAATATTGGTACCTGGATAAAATACACCCACCAAACTGTGGAAAGGGATTGACAGTCGAAGGAAGAATCTATTTGGTACAGAGAGCTCTCTTAGTCTTGTCGAGTACATGACAACTTTTGTAATATCAGTACCTTGATAAATTATACACAGCAAATTCTGTAAAGTGTTTGAAAATTGAAGGAAGAATCTATTGGGTAGAGAAAGCTCTCTTAGACTTGTGGAACCCATGACAACCTTTCTAATGTTGGTACCATGATAAAATATGCACAGCAAACTCTGGAAAGTGATTCACAATCGAATGGAGAATCTATTGGGTAAAGAAAGCTCTCTTAGACTTGTCGAGCATATGACAACCTTTCTAGAATTGGTACCATGATAAAATATGCACAGCAAACTTTGTAAAATGGTTGACAATCAAAGGGAGAAAATCTGTAGGTTAAAGAGGAGATTCTTTTAGTGTTGTGGAGGACATGATAATTATTTATACTAACAATTTCATAACTTGATCCATCAGTTTTATACCTCTGTAGTGGCTTGTTTCTACAGCATCAACTTTTCCAATTTTTGGCATGGATTCTAAGGTTGGATGCCTTTCTCAAAGCCAACCATTTTACAGTGTCATTTGATAAAAGTGATAATATTAAAATAAGTACTAGGCTTGATATGATTGACTAAACGTAGGTGGAGCCCTAGCATTGTCACAATCTAATGATGGAAACAAGTAAAAGGATAAAAGAAAATATTACAAGTTAACATAGAAAAATGTGACCCGCTGGACGGAGTGTTTGAGGACTCTGCCCCTATGACCCTCTTAGGAATAAGTGGACAAACAAGGAGTAGAAGAACATAGAAAAATGGATCACCAGTAAAAAAAGAAAATAAATAAAAATGAAAAACAAAAACAAATATATATATTTTACCACAACAACCATATTTACCGGCATCGCTACTTTTTCCCTAAAATAAGTCTCAAAAATCTACCATGGGTCCTGGAGGCCAAAGGTTGTTTATTATTGTTTTTCAAATTTTTGGTTGTCCAAATTAGGGTGCGTCCTCGAGGACAAAGTGTCTTCGGCGCCGGGAAATACGGTATTTATTAAATTATTTCCCCACTGAATTTCCCTGATTAGC
>OZ024752.1:48438915-48443915 GCA_964016885.1 Eledone cirrhosa | reverse complement strand
TATATGCGTGCGTGTATATATATATTGTAGATACTGAAATATCTATCAATATATTCCATTATTACTGAAGTGGAATTTGTGTTTAAAATATAATTTTTGATGAAGGAACTCTTCTGGAAGACTGGAACACCAACAGTGTTCTGGCATAATTATTGGTTTCTCATATACGATTTGTTTATATATTATCATCATCATCATCATCATCATCATCATCATCATTTTACATCCGCTTTTCCCTGCTTGCAAGGACGGGAACTGATTCTAGCTTGATTTCTACAGCTGGATGCCCTTCCTAACACCAACCTCATTTACAGTGAGTGCTGGGTGCTTTTTTCCATGGCGCTTACACGTCCACTTTGCAGTGTGGGCTGGGTACTTTTTTGCCGTGGCACCTCCATGACCACCTTTGCATCTCATTTCTACAGCTGAGTAAACTGGAGCAATGTGAAATAAAGAGTCTTGCTCAAGAAAACAACACATCACAACACATCACAAGGCCAATGCTCTAACCACTAAGCCATAAGCCTATATATATATATTTATATTCATATATATTTATATATATATATATATATAAATATATATATTTATATTTATATATATTTATATTTATATATATTTATATATATATTTATATATTTATATATATTCATATATATACCCATGCAAGCATGGAAGATGGACGTTAAACGATGATGATGATCATGATGATCATCATGATGATATTTATATATATATTTATATATTTATATATATATTCATATATATATATATAAATATATATATATATATTTATATATATTTATATATAAAAATATATATATATATATTTATATATATATATATATATATATATATTTATATATATATATATATATATATATATATATATTTATATTTATATATATATATATGTGTGTGAGTGTGTGTCTGTGCATGTTTGTGTCTGTGTATATCTGTGTGTGTGTGTGTGTGTGTGTCTGTGGAAATTAAACCTTGATTTAAGACAAATATTGAGAAAAGAAAAGAAAACAGTGTCCGTCCCTTGTTAACAGGGAAACAGAGTGACCCCTAAAATGTAGTGTGTGTGTCTATATGAATGTTTGTATAGGCAGAAGAGATAGTGACTAGAAATGGAGGAATGAAAATGTTGTTATATGAGACTTATGTTGTATGACAGGCGCATGGCTTAGTGCCATGAAGGTACATGGCTTAGTGGTTAGAGCATTGGGCTTGCAATTGAGAGGTTGTGAGTTCAATTCTCGGACCGGGTGATGTGTTGTGTCCTTGAGCAAGGCACTTTATTTCACGTTGCTCCAGTTTACTCAGCTGTAGAAATGAGATGATAGGGACCGGGGTCCCTATCATTAAAAATCACCCAAGACACCTCCAACGAGATATACCTTGGAGGAGGCCAGCTAAACCTGCATAGGTGTGAGCTCTCACAACAACAACAACAACAACAACAACAACAAGACCAGCAATTAACCCAATGAGTTGCAATGTCACTGGTGCCAAGCTCTATCGGTCATTGCCCTTCCCTTGGACAACATCGGTGGCGTAGAGAGGGGAGGGCTGGTATGCATGGGCCACTACTGCTCTTCCACCAAAAAAAGGCTTGCCCAGGTTTGTACCTTGGAGAGAAACTTTCTAGGTGCAAAACCCTGGTCATTCGTGGCCGAGTGGGGCCAAAGCCTGTTGTATGACTGAGGAAGTTGGCTTTGGTTCCATTGTATGACATTTTGGGCAAGTCTTCTACTATATCCTCTGGTTCATCAATGACAGAAACAGTTCTAGTCCTGTAGAAGCCCATTTATATATTAAATGATTGTTTCTACTTTTGGCACAAGGCCAGCAATAATTATCCAGTGCATTACTGGTACTTTATTTTATCGACCCTGTAAGGATGAAAGGCAAAGTTAACCTCAGTGGGATTTGAACTCAGAACACAAAGGGCCATATCTCTATGCTGCAACAAAGCATGGTATCTGACGCTCTACTGATACTGCCAATCCACCAGTTAGAAAGATAAATAGATAGATAGACAAGTAAATATATATATATATAGAGAGAGAGAGAGATAGATAGATATATATATAGATAGATAGATAAATAAATAGATAGATAGATAAGTATAGGTAGGTAGATAGATAGATAGATAAATAGGTAGATAGATAGATAGATAGATAGATAGATAGATAGATAGATAGGTAGATAGATAGAATAGTAAATATATATATATAGATAAATAGATAGATATGTTTCTTTTATTTGCCACTAGGGCATCAAAAGTGGGACAAGTACAAAGGGGGGAGTTTACACAAAAAGGCGTCCTCAATAAGGAGGAGGCAATAACAAAATATAAAAATAAAATAAGATATAACAAAAAATAAAATTTTTAACAAAATCCTCAATAGAGAGGAGGCGCCTTGGGGGGTCGCACACACCCCCGAAAAAAGTGTGCAACCCTTCTCCTCAGGAGCACAGAGAAGGGGTGCTCCCTTGGTCTTTCATCTTCCTCACCTATAGTCTGATGTAGAGTGAAGGCCCATTCACACGGGCCATTCTCGCCACTTTCACCCATCTTTCATAGAAACGGCTGGGGTGCAGCACCTCTCTCTCCATCCTGATCCTTCTTCCGAAATGATATCGGAAGAAACGGACCAGTTGTTGGCCAGAGAGAAAGGTGCCCGACCTCAGTCCTTTCAGACGCGTCCACCATACAACCTCTTTCGCCATGGCTATTACGCACAGAAACACCGCCTCTGCTTCATCTTTGAAGGGGGGAGGCGGCTTGATCATTACAATAGACTCGGTGGTCAACCGGATCGGTCCCACCCTTGACAGCAGTTGTTCGACATAGCCCCACAGATCGGCTACGCCCGAGCAGTGTACTAATGCGTGTGCAACGGTTTCCTCGTCGCACACGCATCTGGGACAGATCTTTTTGGCGGGGTCCCTACCCGGGCGCCCGTGTCTGTAGAGCCTTTCTCGAACGGGTAAAGCCCCTCGGTAGCACTGCCAGGCCAGGGACTTCTGGAAGTTGTCCATAGGTCCCGGGCTGAATGTCCTACCGAAAAGGCTGGCCAGTTCGTCCTCCTCCATGTCTAGGGCTTCTCCGAGGGCGTCGTCGCACCTGCTGCGTACCAGCCCTCTATAGAATGTTGCGGTGGAGTCTCCACTGATAACCGGATCCGCCTGCCAGAGGGCGGTGAGCGCCTGGGCACACTCAGTGTGCCAGGCGCCCAGTTTTCTCGGTCTTTGCTTGACCCAGGATTGCAGCTCGGTGAGTGAGACGAGTCTGGGAAAGGTTCGTCTCACAAACGAGGCCCACACCGGTTGTCCGGTGAGGAATACGTAGAGGTGCCGTAGCCTTAATGCGTGTTTACGCATCATTAGCCACGGCATCCCCAGCCCTCCTTTCGAAGGGTGTTGACAGCAGATGGATCTCCTCACCATAGGAGCCCGCCTCTTCCAAAGGAATTGGAAGAGCGCGCGCTCCATCTTGGTGAGGGTTTCCCTTGGGCAGGGCACTACGGTCAGGCGGTAGTAGATGACGGACGCTATGTAGGTGTTCGCCACCTCCGCCCGACCTTTCAGGGATAGTTTGCAACTGGCCCACTTCTGGGTCAGTGCAAACACTCTGTTCGTAACCTCCGCCCAGTTTTTCTCCACCTGGAGGTCCGGTCCGAACCAGACCCCGAGCAACTTCACCGGGCCCTCCGTCCAGCGTCCGACGACGCTATCGGAGGGCATCGGTCTGCCCCTCCACGTGCCGAGTTGCAAACCGATCGACTTGTCCCGGTTCAGCTTAGCCCCTGTGAACTTTTCGTACTCCTCCAGTAAGGTGCCGACCGCCTCGATTTCGGAGGCCGTCGACACCATTACTGTCACGTCATCGGCGTAGGCCGACACCGCTTTCCGCAATCCCGGTTCCAAAGGGATGCCCTGCAACAACTCCAACTTCCGCAGTAGTGGCTCGAGAGTCAATACATACAGAAGGGAGGAGAGAGGGCACCCTTGTCGGATGGACCGCGCGATTTTGAACGGCTCCGAGAGGTAGCCGTTCACCTTGACCCTAGAGCAGATGCGGCTGCTGTGCATAGCAGTGATCCAGCCCCTGAAAACGGGTCCGAAGCCTGCCGCCGCTAGCACCGCATCCAGGTAACCATGGTCGACCCTATCGAACGCCTTAGATTGATCCAAGTTGATCAGAGCCCCACCAAAGCCGGGTTCGTTCCCAACCCTCTCTATGATGTATCGCATGAGGTGGAGGTTGTCATGGATGGACCTGGACGGGATAGCGCATGTCTGCGCATCTCCCACCAGGTTGCCCACGACAAGCGCCAACCTCTTTGCTAGCACCTTGGCCAAAATCTGTAACTCTGTATTTAGCAGTGTTATGGGCCTGAAGTTACTTATTTCGTCCCCCTTGTTCTCGTCCTTCCTCACTAGCGTGACTACGCCCTTGGTCACAGTACAGGGAATTCTCCCGTTCTGTTGCCAGTTGCAGTAGACCGCCTCGAGGAGATCGGGGAACAAGTCCGGCATAGCTAGATATAATTCGTAAGGAAGACCATCGAGACCCGGGGATTTGCGTTTGCCGCATTGGCTCAGCACGTCCTCTATCTCAGCGGCCGAAATCGGCTCCTCGCAGGACTTCGCCTCCCTGTCCGAGAGGCGCGGCAGGCCGTCGAGGTATGGACCGAAGTCCACGTTCCCAACCGGCTCCCCGCCCCTCCCGAACAGTCGGGCAAAGTGCCTTTGAAAGGCCTCACACATCTGCTTAGGCTCAAGAATCGCCCGTCCATCCAGGTCTCGCAAAGACCGGATGGTGGATTTAGTTCCACTGTTGGCCTCTGTCACGCGGGCCCAGCTAACAGCTTTGGTCCCCTCGTTCCCTAGAGCACGTATTTTACTTCGGACAACGCAGCCTTCGTGCTTCGCGTCGAAAAACTGGCTCAAAGCCGTTCTCGACGCTAGCACTCTGGCCACGTCGC
>OZ024752.1:48431415-48433915 GCA_964016885.1 Eledone cirrhosa | reverse complement strand
ACAGTTATATTGTTGATGTTGTCATTATTTTAACTGGCAATTGGTCAGCTTAGTTTTAGCTAACAGCCTTTAATCTCTTGTCTCGCTTACCCATTTTGTGATCATGTTTCTAATGAAAAACTTTGCTTTTCAAATAATTAATGAAGAATTTGGAATGGTTTACTAAAATTATCAATTATTTTTGTTGTTGTTTAATTTTTTTTTTTTTTTTTACAAAATGCCTGAAAAATTTTGCCTGTCTTAATTTCTCTCTATAACTGTGAGTCTTAAAGATTTGAATAATTTTCTAGTTAGTCTTAAAACACAATAGTTATTGATGTTGTTATCTTTCTAATGGTCATCCTTATTGTAACTGGTTAGTTCTTGCTTAACTTAGCTTTAGTAAACATAGACTTTAATCTGTCGTTCACTTTAACCCTTTGGTGATCATATTTCTAATGAAATACATTATATTTCAAGTCATTAATGAAGAATGTGAAAGGATTTACTAAAATTATCAATTAATTTGTTATTAAGATGGTAGTTTTAATATAACACAAGGTTCTTATAATTTAGTTATTATATATATCAAATTGTGTTGGAAAAAATTTGATTTAAATAGGAACCCTTTAACTCTTAAAATCATTGCTGCATGAAACCACAGTAATAAAATATTCTGAAAATATATAAAACAAGATTATGATTTCATCATATTAACATTTAATGTCTTTATTCTAATACTTCAGATTTTCACAACAATCTGTCCACTAGTAAAGATATTATAAGCATTTAAATTAGCAAACCAATTTTTAGATATTTTCATTTTCTGCTAAATCATTACAAGGTGTTAAGGGTTAAAATGTTTGGTATTGTTTCATAGAACCAGGGTTGGTCTTTGGAGTTTTGGCATCAAAACGCTTAACACTACTTCTTAGGTCCTTTGTAACAGAGTTTATTCTTTGTAACAGAGTTTATTCTTTGTAACAGAGTTTATTCTTTGTAACAGAGTTTATTGGGTAATGTCTCTGGTTTCATTATAACTCCTTCTCTTGATTTTTTTCGTAAACTTAAAATTTAAAAGTGAAATTCTTTCTATCCCGAGAAGCTCATCAGGTTAAACTTTACCCCAGTTTCATTGGCATTAAGAAACTGAGAGTATAAGACCCACTTCCTAGAAGGGATGCTGGTCTATCATAAGTTTAACCCTCAGTTACTACCAGCACTCCTATTTTTTTATCAACTGAGAGACTTTGTGAAACATGAAATGAAGTGTCTTGCTCAAGAGCATAATTTGCCCACTGATTCAGAAATTAAAAGCACAATTTTTTGATCCTGAGCCCAATATCGTAGACCAGGCATGTCAAACTGATGGTCCCCCTGAGGGTCACATGGGTCACATATGTGTTGTCTGAGGGTCACATGGGTCACAGGTGTGTTGTCTGAGGGCCACATGGGTCACAGATGTGTTGTCTGAGGGCCACATGGGTCACAGATGTGTTGTCTGAGGGCCACATGGGTCACAGATGTGTTGTCTGAGGGTCACATGGGTCACAGGTGTGTTGTCTGAGGGTCACATGGGTCACAGGTGTGTTGTCTGAGGGCCACATGGGTCACAGATGTGTTGTCTGAGGGCCACATGGGTCACACGTGTTGTCTGAGGATCACATGGGTCACAGATGTGTTGTCTGAGGGCCACATGGGTCACAGATGTGTTGTCTGAGGGCCACATGGGTCACAGATGTGTTGTCTGAGGGTCACATGGGTCACAGGTGTGTTGTCTGAGGGCCACATGGGTCACAGGTGTGTTGTCTAAGGGTCACATGGGTCACACATGTGTTGTCTGAGGGTCACATGGGTCACAGATGTGTTGTCTGAAGGCCACATGGGTCACACATGTGTTGTCTGAGGGTCACATGGGTCACATATGGGTTGTCTAAGGGTCACATGGGTCAAACGTGTGTTGTCTGAGGGCCACATGTGTCACATATGTGTTGTCTGAGGGCCACATGTGTCACATATGTGTTGTCTGAGGGCCACATGTGTCACATATGTGTTGTCTGAGGGTCACATGGGTCACATATGTATTGTCTAAGGGTCACATGGGTCACAGGTGTATTGTCTGAGGGCCACATGGGTCACACATGTGTTGTCTGAGGGCCACATGGGTCACATATGTGTTGTCTGAGGGCCACACGGGTCACACATGTGTTGTCTGAGGGTCACATGGGTCACAGATGTGTTGTCTGAGGGCCACATGGGTCACAGATGTGTTGTCTGAGGGTCACATGGGTCACAGATGTGTTGTCTGGGGCCCACATGGGTTACACATGTGTTGTCTGAGTGCCACATGGGTCACATATGTGTTGTCTGAGGGCCATATGGGTCACATATGTGTTGTCTGAGGGCCACATGCGTCACATATGTGTTGTATATATATATGTATATATATATATATATATATATATATATATATATATGTGTATATATATATATGTATATATATATAGAGAGAGAGATAAAA
>OZ024752.1:48403915-48408915 GCA_964016885.1 Eledone cirrhosa | reverse complement strand
TGTTGGTGTGGTGGCGCTGGTGTTGGTGTGGTGGCGCTGGTGATGGTGTGGTGGCGCTGGTGTTGGTGTGGTGGCGCTGGTGTTGGTGTGGTGGCGCTGGTGTTGGTGTGGTGGCGCTGGTGTTGGTGTGGTGGCGCTGGTGTTGGAAGAGAAGGATAAAGAAAAGAATCAGTTGGCCTAAATGAGTCAGAGTGAAAAGTTTAATAGTGAAATTTTTAAAATAAATGTTGAAATGCTAATGAAATTGCAAAGTAGCTGCGGATTGCAAGCAGTGCAGCGGTGTACTGGAATGTATAGTACACAGCAGAGAGTAGAGCTGGGTAGTTTAAGACTAAAGGACAATGGCCGCTGTTGTTGACATGGTAGATCATCTACTAGAAATAAAGTCAGTGTGTCTAGCTAGCTTGAGTTTTTACAAACACTCGGACAAACAGACAGACAAATAAAATGAACAAAAGGTTTCGAAGAAGAAGAAGAAGAAGAAGAAGAAGAAGAAGAAGAAGAAGAAGAAAAAAAATAAGTAAATAACTTAACTAAAAAAAAAATAAATGATGAAAATAAAATAAATAATGAAATGAAATGAGATGAAATGAGATTTGATAAAATAGATTTTTAAAATGTGAAAAAGAAACAAAGATGGTTGGTTGGTTTGTTGGTTGGTTGGTTGGTTGGTTGGTTGGTTGGTTGGTTGGTTGGTTGGATGGTTGGTTGGTTGGTTGGATGGTTGGTTTTATGGTTGGTTGGTTGGTTGGTTGGATGGTTGAATGGATGGTTGGCTGGTTGGATGGTTGAATGGATGGTTGGATGGTTGGTTGGATGGATAGATAGATAGATAAAAAGATAGAGAGAGAGAAGAGAGAGAGAGAGAGAGATACATAGATAAATAGAGAGAGAGAGAATAGATAGATAAAGAGGAGAGAGAGAGAGAGAGAGAGATAGATACATAGATAAATAGAGAGACAGAGAGAGAGAATAGATAGATAGAGAGAAGAGTGAGAGAGATAGATACATAGATAAATAGAGAGACAGAGAGAGAGAATAGATAGATAGCGAGATAGAGAGAGAGAGAGAGAGAGAGAGAGAGAGACAAAGAGAGAGGGAGTGATAGAGAGAGAATTTATATATAGAAAGAGGGGGAAAGAGAAAGAGAGAAGAAAGTGAAAGAGAGAGAATGTAATGAAGATGTGAGCTGTTCTAAAATCCGAAAGAAAGAAAGCCTGTCCATGTCTGAGGCTGGAATTAATGCCAAGAGTGACAAGATGTCTATCAGTAGACATCATATGAAGAAGGAGAGAAGTAAAGAAAGAGACTAAAGAAGAAAGAGAGAGAAAGAGAGAGTTAACAGAAGACTGAATGTTGTATGGAGACGATATATATGGAGACAATATATAAATATGGATGAATATATACATATACATATATATATATATATATGTATATGTATATATTCATCCATATTTATATATTGTTATATATGTTTATAACGCTCTGATGAATCCTGCCTCACGGTATGGATGAAACATTGTCAGCGAATAAAAATTGTTTGAGTATATAGGCGTTCTTTGATTTCTTTTATCTATAATGGCTCTGTTATTGTACATTGAGCTAATACGATGCTGTCACAAATACGAGACTGTTTATGTGTGTTTATGCACATATAATTCATTGTCTGCGTAAAACATATATTTATATATCTATATATATATATATATATATATATATATAAGGATTGATCGACTTTTGTCAAATCGGACCGAGGAAACAATGTTTTTGTTGGTCTTTCCAGTTGCTAGTACTGTCTATCGGTCACAACTCCAGGTAGAAGGAGCAATGTGAAATAAAGTGTCTTGCTCAAGGACATAACGCATCACCTGGTCCAGGAATCGAACTCACAATCTCAAGATTGTGAATCCAATTCTCTAACCACTCACCCACACACCTTCATATACACACACACACACATATATATATCATCATCATCGTCTATCTTCCATGCTAGCATGGGTTTAGACGGGAATTGTCCTACTTGAGGCAAGATTCGTCGGGTGACCATGTCTCGCTCGTATAGGACTGTCTGGCAGGTTTTCTACGGCTGGATGCCCTTCCTAACACCAACCACGTTTACATATATATATATATAATGAAGGAAGTGTGGTAAGGAAGCAGATGGACTATAACGCACCAGTGTACTCAATACTTAGGGTAGTAGAGTGGGTAATAGGAAAATGTTTAACCCGGGGTTAAACATTTTCCTATATATATGTGTGTGTGTATTCCAAAGAGATTGTTTTGGTAAAAACAGGAGCAAGCAGGAGAAAGCTCTCAGCATTCGTAGTTTGTAGTTACGATGGAGATTCAGTATAAAAATAACAAAGATAAAAATGCTGATGTTACATAAATCGTTAAACAATTATAATTATTTCCACGGTTCTCCCATGTAATCACGATGTAATTCATGCATTTGTTGTTGTTATGAGAACGGTATCCTCAGATGAAATGCGATCTAGTGATATGCTGCCGGCAGGGTAAAACACATGTCCTTCTACTCGTGTGTCCAATGTTTCCATTGGTCTTTCCAATTGCTAATACTGTCTCTCGGTCGCAACTCCAGGCTGGAGGAAGGACGTGAAATAAAGTGAAGGCGTGTGGCTGAGTGGTTAGAGAATTAGATTCGCAATCGTGAGGTAGTGAGTTCGATTCCTGGACCGGGAGATGCGTTATTTCCTTGGGCAAGACATATATCATCATCATCATCATCATCATCATCATCGTTTAACGTCCATCTTCCATGGTTGCATGGGTTTGGACGGGAGGTTTCCCACTTGAGGCAAGATTTGTTATCCTGCTCGCATAGGACTGTCTGGCGGGTTTTCTACGGCTGGGTGCCCTTCCTAACACCAACCACGTTTACAGTGTGGACTGGGAGGTTTTTACCGTGTTACCTACATGGCCACATTACAGCGTGGACTGTGTATTTTTTTTTGTCGTGACACCTACACGACCTCATTTGTTTCGGACTGGATGTTGTGGTACCAACATAACTTCACATTTAAGGGGGTGGTGTAGATGGGGTGGGGGTAGTGGGACGGGGTGTATTTTGTTAGAGGTGCCTACTGACTGTAGGTTTCGCTTTGTACATAGGCAAGGCGGGTCTTCTGTATATATATATATATATATAGGGGTGTGTGTGTGTCTGATACATTTATATGTGTGTGTATGTATACATATATGTGTGTGCCTGTGTGTGAGTGTGTATACATATGTGTGTGAGTTTGTATATGTGTGTGGGTGTGTGTGTGTTTGTATACACACGTGTGCATGTATGTGTACACACATATGCATGTTTATTCACACGTGCGTGTATGTATGTGTGTGGGTCTGTGTGTGTATATACATACACACACGTGTGTGACTGGACCAGGTAAAAAAATAAAACAATAATAATATTGATTTTTTTAAAAATAAATTGAAGTAAATTGATAAAACAATAAAAATAGATATTGGTAATTTTATATATATATATATATTTTAAATAGATATTTTATCTTTTGTTTTTATATTTTTTTTAATGGGCAGAACTGAAAAAAAAATTATATAAAATAAAATAAAATTAATAGTAAACACAAAAAAAAAAAATTTATTTTTGAAAGACTAAAAGTAGTTTGTTTGGTGTTTTATAGTAAAATGTTTGTCTAATTGTTTTTAATAAGTTTATGGTGTGTTTTTGGAGGATTTTATTTTTATTGTATTTGTTTCAATAATTTAATTTTTTCCATGTATGTATATATGTGTGTGTGTGTGTGTATGTAGAGGCGTGTGTTTAGGTAGGGGTGTGTGTATGTTGTGGTGTGTGTGTATGTAGGGGTGTGTTTGTGTATGTAGGGGTGTGTGTGTGTATATAGGGGTGTGTGTGTATATGTAGGGGTGTGGGGGTGAGTGTAGGGGGTGTATGTAGGGGTGTGTATGTGTATGTAGGGGTGCGTGTGTGTATATGTAGGGGGTGTAGGGGTGTGTGTGTATGTAGGTGTGTGTGTGTGTAGTGATGTGTGAGTATGTTATGGTGTATGTGTGTATGTAGTGGAGACACTATGTAGTGGTGTGTGTATGTAGTGGTGTGTGAGTATGTTGTGGTGTGTGTATGTATGTAGGGGTGTGTGAGTGTATGTATGCTTGTGAGAGTGTCCGGGTTTATGTATGTATGTATGTGTGTTTATGTATGCATGTATGTGTGTATGTATGTCTATATGTATGTATGTATATGTGTGTGTATGTATGTATCTATGTATATGTGTGTGTATGCCTATGAGAGTATGAGTTTATGTGTGTATATATATGTCTATATGTATGTATGTATATGTGTGTGTGTGCATATACCTGTGAGAGTGTCTTAGTTTATGTGTGTGTGTGTGTATATATGTGTGTATATATGCATATATGTCTGTGTATATGTGTGTATATATATATATATATATATATATATATATATATATATATATATGTATATATGTCTGTGTATGTGTATATATATATATGTCTGTGTATATGTGTGTATATATGTCTGTGTGTATATATATATATGTGTATATATATATGTGTGTGCAAGCATGTGTTTGTATGTTTATTTTACATCATTTTCTTTTTATGGTTATGAGGTGGGGGTCAAATTTAGAATGGGATTTTTACACAGAGAACTTGGTATGGCCTGATTAATTAGTTTATACATCTCTCTCTCTCTCTCTCTCTCTCTCTCTCTCTCTCTCTCTCTCCCTCTCTCTCTCTCCCTCTCTCTCTCTCTCTCTCTCTCCTTGTATATATTACTATATATATATATATATATATGGTGTTAGGAAGGGCATCCAGCTGTAGAAATCAAGCCACAATCAGTTCCTCTATGAGCAAGGCATTGTCAGCCGACCGGACACTGCCCACAACAGGACAACCTGTCTAACCCATGCTAGCGTGGAAGAACGGACGTAAAACGGTGATGATGATGATGATGA
>OZ024752.1:48391415-48398915 GCA_964016885.1 Eledone cirrhosa | reverse complement strand
GGTTGTGGTGGTGGTGTTGGTGTTGGTATTGTTGTTGTTGGTGATGATGTTGGTGATGGTGGTGGTTGTGGTGGTGATGATGTTGGTGATGGTATTGTTGTTGTTGGTGATGATGTTGGTGGTGGTTGTGGTGGTGGTGATGTTGGTGTTGGTATTGTTGTTGTTGTTTGTGATGGTGGTGGTTGTGGTGGTGGTGTTGGTATTGTTGTTGTTGTTGTTGTTGCTGTTGTTATCTGGCGCTGTGTTCAACCAAGTGAATTCTATCATGGCACCAACACTAGAGAGGTTGTCATGTCTTTGACATAACTGGAGGGTCCTACCAACCCTTTCTTTGGCAACTTTACTAAGGCTGGATGCCCTTCCTATCACCAACAACTTTACAACAACAAATGTACTGGGTATGCACAACATTTCCCATGCATGTTTATATACCTTACTGCATTGGTCAGTTCACACTCACACACTCAGTCACAACACTACTCTGTAGAGCATCCAGCTCAGTTACAGTCCACTGCTCATAACTTCACAGCTTTGTACAGACAAACAAACCTACACACACACAAGCATGCACACACACACACACATATGCACATATGCACACACACACATATGTACACACACACACACCCATACACATCTGGTGAAGAAGTGCCAAGAAATCCCGGTGGAAGGAAACACAGTAGAGGAAGACCACAAAAAACATGGGCAGAGGTGGTGAGCGCAGACCCCAGATCACTGAATCTCACAGAGGAGATGAGAAAGAAGCGTGACTAATGGAGAGATGCGTCCGACAGACAACCTTTTCCCCCACCCCGGAAAAAACCCCAGTTGATGGATGTGAATCCGAAATATATAGGGACTATTAAATCTCTCCCAAGGTAACTCTCTCTTGTGTTGTTATTTTTATTTTATCCTTTATACTCTTCCCTTCATTCTACACATCTCACACATCTTATACACGCCACGCATCTCAACGTACACCCACTTACATCTCTCTCTCCACCACCGGACCTTGTTACCCGGAGACTTACCCATTTGCATTGTCGAGGCTTCCAAACGACTTAAAGATATTTACTTATATATATATATATACATGGGCGGAGGTGGTGAGAGCAGACCTCAGATCGCTGAAGCTCACGGAGGAGATGACGAAAGAATGGTGAGATGCTGTGCTGAAAGGACCTGTCCAACCCATGCAAGCTAGGAAAAGTGGATGTAAAATGGTGATGATGATGATGATGATGATGATGATGATGATGCACACACGCATGTCTTATGTCTATATATATCTGTCTTTATTTGCCATCAATTTATGTAGAGATAGTTTACTATATAACCCCCCCCCCCCCTCCCTCTCCCCCAAACTAACACCACACCTACACAAATCACCACCAATACCTGACCTTCATCTCTCTTAATTATTTCTATTTTTCAAACAAATCTATTCTTTTCTTGCCAATCACATTTACACAGGTAATGTGTCAATTTATTAAAAAAAAAAATTAAAAAAAAAAAATTAAAAAAATTAAAATGAATTTAACTTTTAAAAAATTATAATTTTTTTTTAAAGTACAGATTAAAAAAAAAAAAACAAAAAAAAAAAACACAACAAAGAAAAACAATAACAACAAAATATGATAACATTAGAATTTTAATCATGAAATTTGCAAATATTCTGCCAATTAAATTTGCCCACTAATGTTATGATTTAATTAGAATATAGTGTTACAGGGATGTTCTTAGGAGATGGAAAGATTTGATTATGCACTTTCCTCATGGCCTAATAAACTAACTCTATTATTTCATCTCGTACACGTTCATGTGGTTAGTTTTGTTCTCTCTCTCTCTCCCTCTCTCTCTCTCTCTCTCTCGTAGAACAAACTTTTAAAAAAAAAAAACAACTATAAATATAACAAACCTTCCTTCCCAATATACATGTGACAACAAAACAACAGATGCATGTCTTTACCAATTCATTGCCTCTGTTGATTTAGACTCATTAGACCATCAGACAAAATCACTTGTGGTAGTTGTTCTGGCTTTCTGTGAAACTTCAAAAAATCAACTACAATTATAAATCTTCCTTCCCACTGTACATATGACAACAGAACAACAGATGCATGTTTTCAGATTAACATAGGTGGCAATTGAAGCGTCGAACATAATATATTGCTATATTTATGTCTGATTCTCGCTATTTTGAGTTCAAATACTATGAAGGACAACTTTGCCTCTATTCTCCTCTGATTGTATAAAATAAAGTACCAGTTCTGGGCAGTTGATTAGCAGAATTGTTAGAATTTTGGGCAACATACCTTCAGTACTGGATTTAGGATAAATGAGGCCCTGTGTTAGTTAATCCTTTAGCATTTAAACCAGCCATATCCAACCAGAATTCTCTCACCTCTTTCTGTTCAAACCGGCTGTAACCAGCCACTCATACTTATGTCAAGGTATTGTTCTCAAAATAAATAATATCAAAATCTTATAGATTTTGATATTATGTGAGATAATTATGTAAAATAAAGTGTTTAGTGTAAAAAATACAATAGTAGTTATAGGGAAATGTAAATGCTAAATGGTTAAGTTATGAGGCCTCTTACTTGGGCCCTGAAGGAGGGAAAAAATGTTGTGGGGAAGAAAGATGGACCTCCTTCCTGGCCAATGGAACCCTATGCTTAAGCACAATGTTAAATCTGGTAGTTCTCTAGAGTTGTGGTGGTGATGGCTGCGGCGGTGGTGGTGGTGTTGGGATGGTGGTGGTGGTGGTGGTGGTGGTGTTGGGATGGTGGTGGTGGTGGTGTGGTAGTGGTAGTTGTACTGGCAGTGGTTTGTGGTGGTGAAAGTGAATGTCTTAGTGGTTAGGATATTATGAAGATGTTAGCGATGGTGGCAGTTTTTTTGTGGTGGATATGATGATGTTGAAAGTGGTGACAATAATGGTGGTGGTGGTGCTGGTGGAAGTGGTGGTGGTGGTGGCGGTGGTGCTGGTGGAAGTGGTGGTGGTGGTGGTGGCGGTGGTGCTGGTGGAAGTGGTGGTGGTGGCGGTGGTGCTGATGGAAGTGGTGGTGGTAGTGGTGGTGGTGGTAGTGGTGCTGGTGGAAGTGGTGGCGGTGGTGCTGGTGGAAGTGGTGGTGGTGGCGGTGGTGCTGATGGAAGTGGTGGTGGTGGTGGTGGTGGTAATGAGGCAGTGTTGGAGATGGTAGAGGTGGAAGGGTTAGATAAGGCCACTCTACCCATCCCTCTCAATTACAACAAACCTCTCCCAACATCCTACAACACACACACACACACACATGCATAAACACACATAAAAAAAACATTATTACACATACGTGGGGACCCCCCCCCTCACACAACCACCTTCACACATATAGACCAACACAGACACACACACTAACACATACACATGCAAGGGCGCACACATACACATACATAGATGAACACATATACAGACTAACACATACACATGCAATGGCGCACACATACACACACTAACACATACACATGCAATGGCGCACACATACACATACATAGATGAACACATACACACACTAACACATACACATACAATGGCGCACACATACACACACTAACACATACACATACAATGGAGCACACATACACATGCATAGATGAACACAAACACACACTAACACATACACATGCAATGGCGCACACATACACACACTAACACATACACAGACTAACACATACACACACTAACACATACACATGCAATGGCGCACACATACACACACTAACACATACACAGACTAACACATACACACACTAACACATACACATGCATAGATGAACACATACACACACTAACACATACATGCAATAACTGCTATAGATATCAAAGAGATAACAGCTATAGTGATGATGAGGATAATAGGGACCAGTGGGGTGGAGGAAGATGGAGAGGGTGGGCACGGTGGTGGGGCATATTACAGTAATGGTGAGGATGAAGGGAGAAGCTGGGGGCAGGCAGACAGGCAGTCAGGCTGTTTTGGTGTGGTGTGGTGTGGTGTGGTGTACTGTGGTGTGGTGTGGTGTGGTGTACTGTGGTGTGGTGTGGTGTGGTGTGGTGTGGTGTGGTGTGGTGTGGTGTGGTGTACTGTGGTGTGGTGTGGTGTGGTGTGGTGTGGTGTGGTGTACTGTGGTGTGGTGTGGTGTGGTGTGGTGTGGTGCGGTGTGGTGTGGTGTGGTGTACTGTGGTGTGGTGTGGTGTGGTGTGTACTGTGGTGTGGTGTGGTGTGGTGTGGTGTGGTGTGGTGTGGTGTACTGTGGTGTGGTGTGGTGTGGTGTGGTGTGTACTGTGGTGTGGTGTGGTGTGGTGTGGTGTACTGTACTGTGGTGTGGTGTGGTGTACTGTGGTGTGGTGTAGTGTGGTGTACTGTGGTGTGGTGTGTACTGTGGTGTGGTGTAGTGTGGTGTACTGTGGTGTGGTGTACTGTGGTGTGGTGTGGTGTGGTGTGGTGTGGTGTGGTGTGGTGTGGTGTGGTGTGGTGTGGTGTAGTGTGGTGTGATGTGGTGTGGTGTCGTGTACTGTGGTGTGGTGTGGTGTGTACTGTAGTGGGGTGTGGTGTGTTGTGTGCAACTTGTAAAGACTAATCAGTATGCTGTCATTAACTAATTGTCATTGGGGAAGAAGAAGAAGTTTTGGCGGGACGGACATTCGGACACTTGGACAAGCTGACTCCTGCCGATTGCTATCGCAGTTGACACCTAGATGACCTCTCTTTCATTTCTTGGAGCTAATAGGTGCATATGCTGAGAGGGGTGATGGTAGGAGTGACAGCTGAGAAACATACAGATGTTTATGAAGATATATACACTTATATATATACATACATATATATATATATATATATATACATATATATATATATATATATTCATGATATTTAAATAGGTAATACATATGCAGAAATATACACACATATACACCATCATATGGATAATAATCACAAACCCATATGTATATATATATATATATATATGTGTGTATGTGTGTGTGCGTATATATGTATGTATATGTATATATATATATATATATGTGTATGTGTGCGTGCGTATATATGTATGTATATGTATATATATATATATATATATATATATATATATATATATATATATATATATATACCCCTATGTATATATGTGTATATATATGTGTTTGTGTGTGTGTGTCTGTGTTTATTCAAGTCAATCATGGACTATCAAAAATAATAATAATAATAAAGATATAGAAATATTGCTTTAGAAATAACTAATTGATCCTGATATATTTCAGGTAAAATGCTCTTTTTCAGAGGTGTTAAGTGAACAGTGGAGCGATGTGATAATTGTACGTTGATTATGGTCACATGGCAGGAGTGTGGGGAGGAATTAAAAGACCCCATGGTGTGGAGGCAATATGAAGCTGTCACTTGGATTCTCTGTACTATCAGTGCCGGTGAGTGGTGACATATGTTTGAGAGAATTGTGTTGTGATGTGATACATGGGAGCTATAAAGAGATAAGAGCAGATGAGAGAGAGTAAGAGAGAGAGAGAGAGAGAGAGAGGGAGTTATTAATTCCTCTATAATACCCACTTGGCATTTCAATTCTAGTAGATTCTTGACTCTTTCCATAATGTCTTTCTAATTAAATAGACTACCAGTGTGTTTCAATTAATTTTGTAAATAACAAAATATTTGGATGAAAATTAATGAAATAACTGCTTTATTTAAGTATCAACAGCAACTTAGAATTGATAAATTTGTCCGAACACAGAAGAGCCAAACTCCCACTGTTATCGCCTCCATCTCTCTCTCTCGCCCTCCCCATCTCTCTCATGTACACCAGGTCCGAACACAGAAGAGCTGAACTCTCAGAATGGAGAAGGTGTCTCCCTGGACTCTTAGAATGGAGAAGGCGTCTCCCTGGAGGATGGTAAGGGAGAAGCACTGTAAGAGCCATTCCATCTTGCGAAGCTCACACCTGCGGCTTGCCAACTCAGTGCCTATTTCATTAGTAAGTTGGTATCTACAACATAAAATTATGATGAAAGGTTTTGATATAAGAATAAACAATTTAACTCTTTAGCATTTAAATCGGTTTAAATCGAGCTGATGATCCGAATAAGGTGAAACAATTGTTCTCAGTAATGGTGAGCTAACTGTTGTGAAACTACTTCTACCAAACTCGTCCCATGGACTAAGTGCTCTACTACTATGGATATAACCCTTCAGGATAAGACTGAAGGGTTATATGTTTTATGTACGAGCGAGGCACGGTCTCCCGACCAATCTCGCCCCAAGTGGGACAAAACCGTCCAACCCATGTTTGCGTGGAAGATGGACGTTAAATGATGATGATGATGATATATATATATATGTATATATATATAGGAACAAGTATGACCCCGACGGCAGAACTCAAGCCGTTTCGACGGCTAATTCAGTCCAGAATTAGCCGTCGAAACGGCTTGAGCTCTGCCGTCGGGGGTCTTACTTGTTCCTATTACCCACTCTACTACCCTAAGTATTGAGTACCACATTTCCTTCATTGTATATATATATATATATGTATATATGCATGCATACATGCATATATTGATATGTATAAATCTTACATGCAAACATCGTCATCATCATCATCATCACCGTTTTTAGTCCACTCTTCCAAGCTAGGACAGAATATACATGGAGTAATGACATAGTGACAAGTTATGGTTATTGTCACCATCATCATCATTTGTGTCATCAAAGTTGTCATCACCATCAGCCCTACAATATTAGGATTATGTATTCATTGCGAAGACATCCACACTTAGGATGTATGTTATATATATATATATATACATCATCATCATTTTACGTCCGCTTTTCCCTGCTTGCAAGGGTGGGACGGGTCTTATTCAGCACAGCATCTCTCCCCTCGTCACGGTCCTTCGTCATCTCCACCGTGAGCTTCAATGATCTGAGGTCTGTTCTCACCACCTCCGCCCATGTTTTTCGTGGTCTACCTCTACCACGTCTTCCTTCAACTGGCATTTCCTGGCACTTCTTCACCCATCGGTCATCCTCCATGCGCATCACATGTCCATACCACCTCAGTCTCCTCTCCCGTACACTACATTCCATCCCTCTCAGACACAGTTTCTCTCTCAACACATTTATGCTGGGTCGTTCACGCACATTTACACTGCACATCCAACGGAGCATGCTTATATATATATATATATATATATATATATATATATATATATATATATATATATATATATATATATATATATATATATATATATACATATATATATATATATATATATATATACATATATATATATATATATATATACATATATATATATATATATATATATATATATATATATATATATATATATATACATATATATATATATATATATATATATATATATATATATATATGTATATATATATATATACATAGATATTTATATATGTATATATATAGTGA
>OZ024752.1:48366415-48371415 GCA_964016885.1 Eledone cirrhosa | reverse complement strand
AGAAAACCATCCATTTTAAAGGGTTCCTATTTAAATTAAATTCTTCCAACATAATTTTATTTAAGAGCCATATGTTAGGTTACTATCTTAGTAATGAAATAATTAATAGTTTTAGTAAATCCCTCAAAATTCTTCATTAATTAATTGAAATTGAATGTATTTCATTAGAATTATAACTGCAAAAGGATTAATTAACCACCCTAATGACTCTGCTAATTTGCCACATGTAGGATCCTGGAGATATTTTATTTGTCACTCTCATCCATGAGCTTGGCTGGTCATGCTCGGGGATCTTTCTGGATCAGTTGGAGATGGTTGCTTCTGACTGGACCTGCTGGAAGGAATGTTTGAAGACTCTGCCTCCACGACCCCCTAAGAAAGTCAGCAAAGAAGAAGACCTTTTAAAATAGGTTAATTTATTTCAGAAATCTCCAGCCAGTCTTCAGTGGGGGCTCAACAATACCAGACTTAGACCAATTACATCAATTGTCAAGTCAAGAGTACTCAAACTATATGGTCATATAAAAAAGATCAACTTGTGGTGTGAGTAGGTTATGCCTGGAAGGAAGGGTGGCTGGTAAGAGAAGCA
Organism: Eledone cirrhosa; assembly: GCA_964016885.1. Lineage (NCBI taxonomy): Eukaryota > Metazoa > Mollusca > Cephalopoda > Octopoda > Eledonidae > Eledone > Eledone cirrhosa. The sequence continues at coordinate 48,370,826 of OZ024752.1, read as the reverse complement.
GAAACCGGCAGCCAAAACGATGGCTTGATAATGTCAACTTATGGACTGGACTTGATCTTTGCTTTTGAACTCTGCTGTTGGTGATCGAAAGGTATTATATATGCCTGGAAGGAAGGGTGGCTGGTAAGAGAAGTAGAAGCCGGCAGCCAAAACTATGGCTTGATAATGTCAACCTATGGACTGGACTTGATCTTTGCTCTTTGAACTCTGCTGTTGGTGATCGAACTTTGTGGAGAAAAATATCTCATGTTGATGTGCAGTCTGCAACTGGCAGAGTTTAGCGTCAAAGTAGTAATCAGGAATAAGTGGATGAAGAAGAAGGCTCTCCCTCCAGATTCTGTCACTCTCCCAATGCTGACCCACAAATTGACAAGGAATTAATATAGTAGGTTCATCTGTTCTCTTCCTACCCTCCTATCAGTCACCCCTGCACTTTCTTGCCTCTGAGGCCCAATCCTTTCTCCCCTCAGATCAGTTTTTATTTGATAAATCTCTTCTTCCCTCACTCTTATTTTTCCTACCTCATCCACAAATGGTCAAACTTTAACAACAACATCAACAACAACAACAATCTCAGCAATCTGGAAGGACCTGAGAAGGTCACCAGTACTGCTCCCTTTTTTTTTTCCTTGCCCTGAACATTTTTCTGTTTAAAACCTTATTTAGATGATCATCACTATCACCACCATCTCCACCATCATCACCATCATTATTACCATTATCAAATAAAGTACCAGTAATGTACTTGGTAATTGTTGGCCTTGTGCCAAAAGTAGAAACAATTATTACCATTATCATCATCATCACACCATCATCATTACTGTCACCATCATCATCATCATCACCACTATCATCATCATCACCAACATTGTTGTCATCATTACCTCATTGCTACCACCACCACCACCACCAGCATCATCATCATCATCATCATCATCACCACCACCAACATTGTTGTCATCATCATCATCACCATAATCAACATCATCATCAACATTGTTGTCATCATCATCATCACCGCTATCACCATCATCATCATCATCACCATCATCATTGCTACAACCACCACCACCACCACCACCACCGTCATCACCATAATCATCATCATCATCATCACCATCATTGCTACCACCACCACCACCACCATCATCATCATCACCATAATCATCACCATAATCATCATCATCATTGCTATCACCACCACCACCACCACCATCATTGCTACCACCACCACTACCATCATCATCATCACCATCATCACCATAATCATCATCATCATCATCATCACCATCATTGCTACCACCACCACCACCATCACCATCATCACCATAATCATCATCATCATCATCATCATCATCATTGTTATGATAACCCTTGAATAACAGACTTAGATTCTCAGGCTGTTTGTATTGTTATTAACATGGCTGTGTTAATTTACATATTTGTACACACACACACCCACACACACACACGTATATATACATACACACACGCCAATAGAGAAATATCTACACACACACACAAATGCATGTGCACAAACAGACAAACACAGACACACACACACACACACACACACAAATATATCTCCCCCCCCCCCCACAGACACACACAAACACACATAAACACAAACGCATAAATGCAAATATGCACACATAAACACACAGATCAACACACACACACACACAGACAGATCAACACACACAAATCAACACACACACAAACACACAGATCAACACACACACACACACAGACAGATCAACACACACAAATCAACACACACACAAACACAGATATCAACACACACGCACACAGACAGATCAACACACACAAATCAACACACACACAAACACACAGATCAACACACACACACACACAGACAGATCAACACACACAAATCAACACACACACAAACACACAGATCAACACACACAAACACACAGATCAACACACACACACACACACACATACAGATCAACACACACAGATCAACACACACAAACACATACAGATCAACACACACAAACACATACAGATCAACACACACAAACACATACAGATCAACACACACAGATCAACACACACAAACACATACAGATCAACACACACAAACACATACAAATCAACACACACAAACACATACAGATCAACACACACAAACACATACAGATCAACACACACAGATCAACACACACAAACACATACAGATCAACACACACAAACACATACAGATCAACACACACAAACACATACAGATCAACACACACAAACACATACAGATCAACACACACAGATCAACACACACAAACACATACAGATCAACACACACAAACACATACAGATCAACACACAAACACATACAGATCAACACACATAAATCAACATGCACAAACACACAGATCAATACACACAAACACACAGATCAACACACATAAATACACACACACACACACACACACATACACACACACACACACACATAGACCCATACATACACATACTGGATATGGGGAAGGGGAAGTCCAGGTGTTCTGCCTATTCCTCTGTAAAACTTTATTAAGACATTGTTTGTTGTGGTAGCTCCAACAGACCCTAATAACCTACCTACCCCTAACAGACCCTAATAACCTACCTACCCCTAACAGACCCTAATAACCTACCTACCCCTAACAGACCCTAATAACCTACCTACCCCTAACAGACCCTAATAACCTACCTACCCCTAACAGACCCTAATCACCTACCTACCCCTAACAGACCCTAATAACCTACCTACCCCTAACAGACCCTAATAACCTACCTACCCCTAACAGACCCTAATCACCTACCTACCCCTAACAGACCCTAATCACCTACCTACCCCTAACAGACCCTAATAACCTACCTACCCCTAACAGAGCCTAATAACCTACCTACCCCTAACAGACCCTAATAACCTACCTACCCCTAACAGACCCTAATCACCTACCTACCCCTAACAGACCCTAATAACCTACCTACCCCTAACAGACCCTAATCACCTACCTACCCCTAACAGACCCTAATAACCTACCTACCCCTAACAGACCCTAATAACCTACCTACCCCTAACAGACCCTAATCACCTACCTACCCCTAACAGACCCTAATCACCTACCTACCCCTAACAGACCCTAATAACCTACCTACCTCTAACAGACCCTAATCACCTACCTACCTCTAACAGACCCTAATAACCTACCTACCCCTAACAGACCCTAATCACCTACCTACCCCTAACAGACCCTAATCACCTACCTACCCCTAACAGACCCTAATCACCTACCTACCCCTAACAGACCCTAATCACCTACCTACCCCTAACAGACCCTAATAACCTACCTACCTCTAACAGACCCTAATCACCTACCTACCCCTAACAGACCCTAATAACCTACCTACCCCTAACAGACCCTAATCACCTACCTACCCCTAACAGACCCTAATCACCTACCTACCCCTAACAGACCCTAATAACCTACCTACCCCTAACAGACCCTAATCACCTACCTACCCCCAACAGACCCTAATAACCTACCTACCCCTAACAGACCCTAATCACCTACCTACCCCTAACAGACCCTAATCACCTACCTACCCCTAACAGACCCTAATCACCTACCTACCCCTAACAGACCCTAATCACCTACCTACCTCTAACAGACCCTAATCACCTACCTACCCCTAACAGACCCTAATCACCTACCTACCCCTAACAGACCCTAATCACCTACCTACCCCTAACAGACCCTAATCACCTACCTACCCCTAACAGACCCTAATAACCTACCTACCCCTAACAGACCCTAATCACCTACCTACCCCTAACAGACCCTAATAACCTACCTACCCCTAACAGACCCTAATCACCTACCTACCCCTAACAGACCCTAATCACCTACCTACCCCTAACAGACCCTAATCACCTACCTACCCCTAACAGACCCTAATCACCTACCTACCCCTAACAGACCCTAATCACCTACCTACCTCTAACAGACCCTAATCACCTACCTACCCCTAACAGACCCTAATCACCTACCTACCCCTAACAGACCCTAATAACCTACCTACCCCTAACAGACCCTAATCACCTACCTACCCCTAACAGACCCTAATAACCTACCTACCCCTAACAGACCCTAATAACCTACCTACCCCTAACAGACCCTAATCACCTACCTACCCCTAACAGACCCTAATCACCTACCTACCCCTAACAGACCCTAATAACCTACCTACCCCTAACAGACCCTAATAACCTACCTACCCCTAACAGACCCTAATCATCTACCTACCCCTAACAGACCCTAATCACCTACCTACCCCTAACAGACCCTAATAACCTACCTACCCCTAACAGACCCTAATCACCTACCTACCCCTAACAGACCCT
>OZ024752.1:48353915-48358915 GCA_964016885.1 Eledone cirrhosa | reverse complement strand
ATGATGATGATGATGACTTGTACAATGTTTTTATTCAAAAATTTATGAGTCTTAGATTAAGTAAAATAATTTAAAATAATTGTTTCTACTATTGTCACAAGGCCAGAAATTACCCAGTACATTACTGGTACTTTATTTTATCAACCCCGTAAGGATGAAAGGCAAAGTTAACCTCGGCGGGATTTGAACTCAGAATGGCAAGGGCCGTAACTCTATGCGTCAAAGCATGGCGTCCGACCCTCTACCGATACTGCCAATCCACCAAAATAATTTAAAATAATGTTGGTTGTATCTATCAATGCTGTTTATTTAGTTGAAGCTTTTGAATAAATTCTTCTATTTATAGGAATAAATTCTCGCAGAATACTAATAGAATGTTTTGAAATGGAAAGAATTGGTATTTTTTCCTCCCTATATAAATATTTTTTAAAATGTTATTTTATTTTATTTTATTTTATTTTATTTTATTTTATTTTATTTTATTTTATTTTATTTTATTTTATTTTATTTTATTTTAATATTCGAAGGGATCATTTATACTATAAAATGGACGTTAAACGGTGATGATGATGATGATGATGATAATGATGATAAATATTTTCATTTTGAAAAATCTATTAGGACCTATTCTTTAAAATGTATGTGCATGCGTATAGATATGTATAGATATATATAAATATATATATATTATAAATATTCAAGCATGGAAAAGCAGGCATAAAAAAAACAATGATGGTGATGATACATACATACATACATAGACAAACATGGGCGGAGGTGGTGAGAGCAGACCTCAGATCTCACAGAGGAGATGACGAAGGACCGTGACAAGTGGAGAGATGCTGTACTGAATAGGACCCATCCCACCCTTGCAAGCAGGGAAAAGCGGATGTAAAATGATGTTGATGATGATGATGATATATATATATATAACTTCATTTAAGATTGTAACTAAAGTCAGAGGTTGTTTAGCTCAGTCAGAATTTGAAGGGTAAATAGTTTGATTCTCTGTAATGTCTGCTGGCTACTTATATTATCTATAGGTGTATTTTACCCAATTTCCTAAGCTGTGTTCATAGCTACTGTCCAGTGTCCAAAATTTTCTACATTTCTAAATATGGTTGAGCTGCTCCACTTGAAGGAGTTGGTGAACTATTTCTAGCTCTCCTATAAACTTCTTTATTGTTTCCCATGCAATGTTACTTGCTTAATGTAAGACGTTTTGTAAAATATATATATATATATATATATATATTTATTTATATAAACAGTTTGACTAGGAATTGCATCACTTAATGTTTCACTGGAGTGAGAAAATGAATTCCTGGCTTTTTAACTGCTAGTTTCACACACACACAAATGGGCGTGTGTGTATTTTTTACATGTGCATGCATGAATGCTTGTGTATGCAGACAAATCACACCCACATGCCTTATTAGCTCAGATTAAAAATTTAAGCAAACAATTTCTGCTTTCGCGTAAAAGGGTGAAAGCTGAAATTGTTTGCTTAAATGTTTAATCTGTGCTAACGATTTATATTTGCACTATGGTTTTATATATATTGCTGCATAAAATATATAGAGAAATTTTGATATATTCTATTAATATATACATATATATATAATATTATTATATTATCTATTTATGTTCGTACACAAAACAAAAGTGCTACCTAAGGTGTGAAGGTCCAATATTGACTATGTCTCCAGATTGTAAAGAGGGATTAAAATTGCAACCTAATCTTCAAGGCACTTAGACGCTCTTGATTCAATGGAGAAGGAAGGGTGTCCAAGCATCCAACTATATACAATTGAAATCATTTTCCAAGACCTGTGTGAGCAAAACATGGTCCTTCGACTAGATCTCTCCCATAGGGACAGCCCGGCCTACCCCTGCTAGCATGGTAAATGGACAGAAGAAGAAGAAGAAGAACGTGATGTAGTAGTAGTAGTAGTAGTAGTAGTAGTAGTAGTAGTAGTAGTAGTAATTCTTGTAGTAATAGTAGTAGTACAACAAGTATGAAAAATTTGACACGCACTAATCAAAAGGAAATAGGAATATTCACAATATGTGATATTTTACAAGCAGTGTTAATTCTGTTTTGTTTTTAAATTAAAACTAAAAATGAAAGAAATTAAATGACTTATGAAAACTGTTGTTCAAAAGTTGATTTTATTAAAACATTTAGGTGATTGTTAAAACACATTTCTAGTTTCACAAGATGACACTTTCTTTTAGTTGTGGACCAAACAGTAAAACCACTGCCAACTTCAATAAATACAGCTATAAATATTCCAAGCATTAGGTGAATGTTATGTATGAACATAATTTGTTACAAGAGTTAGTTAATTAGCTGAAGGAGTATGCCAATTAATTTTCATTAATGTAAATCCTTAGTAATATTATCATATTCAAAGGTAAACCATATACTAGAAAGGCAAATGCTCACAGCCATGTTCAAATAATAAATATATGAAACAAATGGAGTGTATAAGAGAACTATATATCATCATAATTATCATCGTTATATATATGTATATAATGAAGGGCGGTGGATTGGCAGTATCAGTAGAGGGTCGGACACCATGCTTTCCAGCATAGTTACGTCCCTTTATAATCTGAGTTCAAATCCCGCCGAGGTTGACTTTGCCTTTCATCCTTACGGGGTCGATAAAATAAAGTACCAGTAATGCACTGGGTAATTGCTGGCCTTGTGCCTAAAGTAGAAACAATTATATATATGTATATAAATGTATTCGTGAGTTTTATATCCGGTAATAATAATATTTGATTCATTTGCAAGTAATATTATTATTATTATTATTATTATTATTATTCGATGGATTGGAAGTATTGGTGGAGGGTTGGACGCCATGCTGTGTAGCATAGAGTTACACCTCTTTATCGTCTGAGTTCAAATCCCGCCGAGGTTAACTTTGCCTTTCATCCTTACGAGGTCGATAAAATAAAGTACCAGTAATACACTGGGATAATTGCTGGCCTTGTGCCAAAAGTAGAAACAGGTATTATTATTTGATATGAAACTCACGAATGCATTTACATATCCACTATATTATAGCGGAAACTAGACATTAAACGATGATGATGATGATGATATATATGTATATATATATATATATATATATAAATCAATGACAAAAGAGTTAGTTGATTTGTAATCATCTGATTCTTATATATAACAGATAGTAAGCACTCAACGGTATAAATTTATCCAGAGTATTATTATAATAACAATAGTAATAAATGAAAGATATATACTTTATATCATCTCTATTTCATTATATATATTTTGAAGAAGTAAAGTTTTATGTATAACATAAAGCAAAACATGTCCTCTTCAGACAAAATACATACAAGATGTATAATTTTTTATGATATGCTGGTAGACAAACGAGCTGGACACATCGGTGACCACCAAGCATAGACTAGAAAAAAACTCAACACATAGTGTCCCAAAAAATTTATACACACTTCAACAGCATTCTAATCAAGGTGTGTATACATTTTTGTGGGGACATCCTGTATATATCATCATCATCGTTTAACCTCTATATTCCATGCTAGCATGGGTTAGACGGGAGTTGTCCCACTTGAGGCAAGATTGGTCGGGTGACCGTGTCTCGCTCGTATAGGACTGTCTGGCTGGTTTTCTACGGCTGGATGCCCTTCCTAACACCAACCACATTTACAGTGTGGACTGGGAGCCTTTTACCGTGTTACCTACACGACCACATTACAGCGTGGACTGTGTGTTTTTTTGTCGTGACATCTACACAATATATATATATATATATATATATAGTTGAATAAATGAACAGAGAACAAAAAACAGAGAGGCAATACAAATGATATGGTTTTTAGTTTCACACTTGAGAGTGGGGGGGGGGGGGGGTGATCAAATGTATATATTGAGTTAGAAACTCAAAATAGTCTCTTACAATTAAATAGCTCAATGAAAGAGGCTTTTCTGAGACGTGTAATATAATTGAATATAAAAGAGAGATAATCACAGATATAAACATACTTGTGTTCAAATCGTAAGGGACCAAGTTCGCTATTGTGAAAAAAATACTAACTATTATATATATATATATATATATATACAACTGAGAAATAAAAAAAAATAGTAGTGTTTTAACTGTGTCTATCATTGTTCAAAAGTTGATTTTATTTGAAAATTTAGGTGATTGTTAAAACACATTTCTAGTTTCACAAGATGACACTTTCTTTTAGTTGTGGACCAAACAGTAAAACCACTGCCAACTTCAATAAATACAGCTATAAATATTCCAAGCATTAGGTGAATGTTATGTATGAACATAATTTGTTACAAGAGTTAGTTAATTAGCTGAAGGAGTATGCCAATTAATTTTCATTAATGTAAATCCTTAGTAATATTATCATATTCAAAGGTAAACCATATACTAGAAAGGCAAATGCTCACAGCCATGTTCAAATAATAAATATATGAAACAAATGGAGTGTATGAGAGAACTATATATCATCATAATTATCATCATCATCGTCATCGATTAACGTCTATCTTCCACACCTGCATGGGTTAGACGGTTTTGTCCCCCTTAGAGGCAAGTTGGCTTGGGTGACCGTGTCTTGCTCATATAGGAGAGTTTCTGGGTGGTTTTCTACGGCTTCCTAACACCGACCACATCGACAGTGTTTGCAGGTTGCTTTTTTGCCATGTCTTCTACACGTCCACTTTAGAGTGTGGGCTGGTTTTCTACGGCTGGATGCCCTTCCTAACGCCAACCACATTTACAGTGTGTGCAGGGTACTTTCTGTCGTGACACCTACACTATCACTTTACAGTGGGGACTGTAACTAAACAATTTAATTTTATAATATTTTAATTTTATAATATTATAAAATTAAATTGTTTAGAACTACAAGTGAAGTCATTCTTTTCCTGTTTTCAAATTTCCAAGGATTTCACTTATTTTCCAATATATTTATATATATAT
>OZ024752.1:48336415-48346415 GCA_964016885.1 Eledone cirrhosa | reverse complement strand
GGGTAGAAATATATATATATATATATATATATACATGCATGCATATATGTCAGCTATCCCCTTCGCTTGGTAACTTATTTTTTTAATTTAATTTTTCAATTATTTAAATAATTTAAATACATTTAAAAAATTTATTTAAAATAAATTTACACCATCATGTGTTTTTATTTATATTTATTCGTATTTATAACTTATATATATTTACTATTTATTTTATTTATTTATTTATTTATTTATTTATTTATTTATTTACTTGTTTATTCTTTTACCTATTTATTGATCCAATTGTGACCAACCAAGAAGAAACTGTATAATACAAGGTCTGTAACATTTGTTGCTGATCATGAACACCATAACAGAACATTGACTGTAATTGACTGTAATAGGACCAGGTGAATAAATGTGAGGCTAGGGTAGGGTGATTTGAAGGAAGTCATTCCTGCATGGGTGAGTGTGGGGGGTTGAAATTAAGGGATAAACCATTGACTGTAATTGAGAGCGCTGATCACACTGGGGCCAGGTGAATATATAAATGTGAGGGAAGGGTATAGCATGGCAGAGTTGATGACTTAATGAATGACTGTATGAATGGAAAAGTCTATAAAGTAAGTGCTAAGGTGTGCTTGTATAAGAATAAACTGGTAAAGAGCTGGGGTGGGGTGGATGGTAGTTGAATGCTGCAGAGGGGGATAAAGTATAGTGTCTGAAAATATTTATGAAGAATAGAGAGGAATAGGTAGAAAAAAATGGATAAAAGTGTAAGGAAATATAAAAGAGAGGGGGGTGAGGGAGGGGGGGATAGATGTAGGGTGAGAAAAAGTATTTGAAGGTGTCAGTACATGGAAATATCTATAGAACACAGATTGCTGAGAAATTGAAGAAGCATGCACACATAGACATAAATGTATGAACATTCATGCAAACATAGCCATACATACCCATACATATATATATGCACACTCACACATACATGTAAACATATGCTCGTTCACATACACATACAGACATATACAATGTATATTTGAATAGTCATATGTCTAATAGTTATATACCTATATATATATATGCACATACATATAAAAAATGCTTATCTACACAAGCATGTATACATATCTACACATATATTCATATATATATACAACCTCTGTACTTATTTTCAAGTTGATCTCTGTCTGTGAAACTGCTAAGTTACAGGACATAAACAAACATCATCAGTTGTTAAATCTTGTAGACATAAACAAACAGATGAACACAAACACACATATATAAACAAACAAATTTTTGGGAAATTGTAATAAGTTCTGATTTGGAATTGACATTTTATCCCATTTCACAGTGATTGCAGGGAAGATATTTTTCCAACAGACAGACCACTACCTGATGCAATCGATTATAAAAAAAAATTTGTGACAATTGTCAACAAAATTAACCCTTTAGTGTTCAAACCGGCCAAAACTGGTCAGAATTCTCTACCTCTTTCTGTTGAAACTGGCTGTAACTGGTCGCTCAAACTGATGTTAAGATATTGTTTTCAAAATAAATACTTTCAAAATCTCATAGATTCAATATTATGCGAGATAATTATGTGAGGTAAAGCTTTTACCATTAAAATATAATAGTATATATAGAGTAATGTAAATGCTATGTGAGATATTATGTGAGGTAAAGCCTTTACCATTAAAATATAATAGTATATATAGGGTAATGTAAATGCTATGCGAGATAATTATGTGAGGTAAAGCTTTTACCATGAAAATATAATAGTATATATAGAGTAATGTAAATGCTATGTGAGATATTATGTGAGGTAAAGCCTTTACCATTAAAATATAATAGTATATATAGAGTAATGTGAATGTTGAAGGGTTAAACAGAAATTTTAAAAATCACCAACAGTGTAAACAGCTACGTGTGGTCTCACATGTGAGAACAATGTTGATAATAATAATAATGATGATTGCTACTCTAAGCACAAGGCCACAAATTATCCCAGTGTATTACTGGTATTTTATCGACCCCGTAAGGACGAAAGGCAAAGTTAACGTCGGCGGGATTTGAAGTCAGGTCATAAAGAGCCGTAACTCTATGCTGCAAAGTATGGCGTCCGACCCTCTACCAATACTGTCAATCCACCACCCTGGAGTTTCTACGTTTGGCACAAGGCCAGCAATTATCCCAGTATATTACTGGTACTTTATTTTATCGACCCCGTAAGGATGAAAGTCAAAGTTAACCTCGGCGGGATTTGAACTCAGAATGGCAAGGGCCATAACTCTATACGTCAAAGCATGGCGTCCGACCCTCTACCGATACTGCCAATCCACCGCCCTATAATAATAATAATAATAATAATAATAATAATAATAATAATAATAATAACAACTATTATTTTTTTTTTTCTGTTGCTGTTGTTGTTTTAGTGGGGTGGGGGGTACCCATTTAATTTTGCCATGATGTCCATTTTTCTAATTGCAGTGCAACTGCACTCCAAATATTACAACCATTAGCCATCAAAGAATTAAAACTGATAAAGAATAGACAAAGGGTATTTTTTATTCAATTAGAAAGAAATACCAAAAGTAAAAACAAAAAAAAAAACAGCATCAAACCAATCTAAAGAAATATTTCCCAAATATTAATATTTATAATAATAACTGTCAAAGATAATAAGAAAGAGAAATATCTTTTCAAACATGGCTTTCGTCTACATTTTTGAAAACCATCATCATTGTTGCTAATTGTTCTTTTTTTGTTACATCCTCTGTTTTTTGTTTTTTTACATGCAGAAATGCCCATTTGTACCCTCCTGTATTGTCCTGTACTGTCCTTAATGTCTACTTTTTGTAAACCCTTGTGGTTAATAAAGAAATCATTATTATTATTATTATTATTAACCCACATCGTACCGTCCTGTGCCGTCTGTAATGTTTTCCTTGATGTCAGCCCTTGTGGCCAATAAAGAAATCATTATTATTATTATTATTATTATTATTATTATTATTATTATTAATTCTAACTTCATGTCAATAATTAGAAAGTTATATATATATTTTTTCTAATTTATGGAAGTTTTAAATTCTTTATACGGACACTACTAGAGTGATCATTTGTAATAATCGTCTCTTTCACGATCTGGCAGCATTCTTGTTGTTGTTGTTGTTGCTGCTGCTGCTGCTGTATTTTAAACCTCTTTCAGCATCTATCTATCCATCTTTGTATATTGAATTTCATTTACAAAAATCAAACCAGAAAATATTTGAAAAAAAAAGAATGTTTTTAATAAAAAATAAAACATTAAATAAATAAAAATCATGTGCAGAAAACCACACACACACATACATATACATACTCACACACACATACATACTTACTCACACTCACTCACACACACATACATACTCACTCACACACACATTCATTCACACACACACCCAAACAAACACTCACACACACTCACAGCACATACACTGACATGCACTCACACACACACACTCACACACATACACTCATACACATTCACACACACACACACTTACTCACACATACATACTCATACACATACACACACACATACAAACATGAAGCTTAACATGAAATTATACAAAACTCATAAAACTCACGAATAATACAAACAGCAACAACAACAGTAACAACAACAACAACAACAACAGTAACAACAACAACAACAACAGTAACAACAACCATATAGAAAGAACTATAAAGCAATATTAGTAAAACTATTGGCAGTATAGGTAGAGGGTCAGACGCCACGCTTTGCAGCGTAGAGTTATGGCCCTTTACGATTTGCATTCAAATCCCGCCGAGGTTAACTTTGCCTTTCATCCTTACGGGGTCGATAAAATAAAGTACCAGTAATACACTGGGATAATTGCTGGCCTTGTGCCAAAAGTAGAAACAATTATTAGTAAAACTACATATTAAAGTAACCTGCTGTAACACAATTTTTAAAATGATACTCTAATTTAAAAATTATACTTTTTCATTAAAACAATTTGTTGTTATTATTAATAACATTATTATTATTATTTGTTAATTATTTTTTTTTTTTTTAGTGGTGATGTGGTGGTGTTTTTTTTAAAGTATTTTTTTGTAATTTTTTTTATGTTTTGGAAATAATATTATTTTTAATTTAATTTTATTTTGTTGAATTTTAATTTCTTTCGAAATTTATTCCATTGTTTTTATGTGTGTGTGTGTGTGTGTATTTATTTATGTGTGTGTCTGTGTATGTATGTAAGTATGTATGTATGCGTATATGTGTATGCATGTATATATGTGTATATGATGATGGTGGTGATGATATATGTATATATATATAATATATATATATATATATATATTTATATATATGTACATATGTCTATATATAAATGTATACATGTATATATATATGTATATATATATATACATGTATACATTCAATACTCTCTTATATATATATATATGTATGTATATATGTGTATGTATATATATACAGACATGCATATATATATATATATATACACATATATACATTTATATATATATATATACACATATATACATTTATATATATAAATATATATATACACAAAAACACACACATATACATTTATATACACACACACACACACACACACACACACACACACACATATATATATACACACAAACACACCCATATACATATATATATATATATATGTATACACACACACACACATTTACATTTTTATATATATAGATACACATACACACACACATACATATATATATATATATATATATATATATATATATACATATACACACACACACACATATATATATATATATATGTATATATACATATATATATATATATATATATATATATATATACATACACACACACACACATATATATATATATATATATATATATGTATATATACACATATATATATATATATATATATATATATATATACATTCTTTTCAATTTCAATTTTCAACCCAATCTCACTGAAATATGTCGCCTCACACTTCATGCATTATGCAAGGTCCAACACATTTTTTGTTGGTAGACACTGGTGACTTAATGCTGCCACTCTCTCTTTTTTATTATTAGTATTACTAATGCTCAGATAATTATTATTTGTATTAGTATTAGTAGTTGTTGTTGTTGTTGTTGTTGTTGTTGTTGTTGTTGTTGTTGTTGTTGTAGTTAATTTTTGTGCTTTTTTTTTTTTTTAGAAGTTTCTCAATCAATTTCTTCTTTTGAAATGTATACCAAATAGTCTGCGACATCCCTCGTTTCCTTCTTCTTCCTCTTCTTCTTCTTTCTCTTCTTCTTCTTCTTCTTTTCTTCTTCTTCTTCTTCTTCTTCTCCTTCTTCTTCTTCTTCTTCTTCTTCTTCTTCTTCTTCTTCTTCTCCTTCTTCTTCTTCTTATTATTCTTTTTCTTATTCTTGTTCTTGTTCTTCTTCTTGTTGTTGTTGTTGTTGTTCTTCTTCTTCTTCTTCTTCTTCTTCTTCTTCTTCTTCTCCTCCATCTCCTTCTTTTCTTTCAATTTTTTTTATAGCTGTCTGATGCTAGACGTTCACAGTACTGACAGCAAAGAGAGAGGGTGAGATAGATAGACAGATAGATAGATAGAGAGAGAGAGATAGAGAGATAGAGAGAGAGAGAGAGAGAGAGAGAGAGAGAGAGAGAGAGAGAGAGATGGAGAGACAGAAAGATGGAAAGCATGCAAAAGAAGTGGACATAGAAAGATAGAGAGACAGAGGTAGAAAGAGAGAGAGACAGAGAAAGATAGAGAGACAGAGATAGAAATAAAGAAAGATAGAGAGACAGAGATAGAAAGAGAGAGAGACAGAGAAAGAAAGATAGAGAGATAGAGAGACAGAGAAAGAAAGAGAGAGAGACAGAGAAAGAAAGAGAGATAGAGAGACAGAGAAAGAAAGAGAGATAGAGAGACAGAGAAAGAAAGAGAGAGAAACAGAGAAAGAAAGATAGAGAGAGAGAGAGTGTTAATAGAGAAGTAGGAGTTTCCTCACCAATTTCTGTTTGTTTTTAATTGAATGCAATTGCAAGGATAGGCATGACATTCATTATAATATTAATATTGCTGCTGTTGTTGTTGTTGTTGCTTGCAGTGGTTGTGTTGGTGGCAACAGTGGTGTTGATGGTGGTGGTGGGTTATAGTCTAGCTGGTTTTTACCACACCCTATCTGATATATATATATATTATATAGGAACGAGTAGGACCCCAACGGCTGAGCTCAAGCCGTTTCGACGGCTAATTCTGGACTAGTCCAGGACTTGTCCAGAATTAGCCGTCGAAACGGCTTGGGCTCAGCTGTCGGGGTCCTACTCATTCCTATTACCCACTCTACTACCCTAAGTATTGAGTACTTTGGTGCGTTATGGTCCACCTGGTTCCTTACCACATTTCTTCCGTTATATATTATATATATATATATATATTTGTGTGTATATATATCATCATCATCATCATTTTGATCATTTTACGTCCACTTTTCCCTGCTTGCAAGGGTGGGACGGGACCTATTCAGCACAGCATCCCTCCACTTTTCACGGTCCTTCGTCATCTCCTCCGTGAGCTTCAGCGATCTGAGGTCTGCTCTCACCACCTCCTCCCATGTTTTTCGTGGTCTTCCTCTACTGCGTCTTCCTTCTACTGGTATTTCTTGGCACTTCTTTACCCAGCAGTCATCCTCCATGCGCATCACATGTCCATACCATCTCAGTCTTCTCTCCCGCATATATATTTATATACGATGACACACGACCGTGACCTCTGGCGTCACGCAGTAATACAGAGTACCCGACCTCCCATGGGTACAAGCTGAAGCATATAGACAATATGCCCCCACACCCCCCACCGCAAGGTGGTCGTGGAGGTGCCACGGCAAAAAAGCACCCAGCCCACACTGTAAAGTGGACGTGTAGGCGCCACGGAAAAAAAGCACCCAGCACTCCCTGTAAATGAGGTTGGTGTTAGGAAGGGCATCCAGCTGTAGAAATCAAGCCAGAATCAGTTCCTGTATGAGCAAGGCATGGTCAGCCGACCAGACACTGCCCACAACAGGACAACCCGTCTAACCCATGCTAGCGTGGAAGAACGGACGTAAAACGGTGATGATGATGATGATGATGATGATACATGCCTAAAAAGGACTAGGTAGGAATTTTATATGGTGTACCTAATGCAAACTATGGATTCACAAGAGATGGGTAGGGTCACGGGATCATGCACAGGCAGGTAGAGAAGTTGAACTTCGTGTCAAATGCGCGAGAAATTTCACCAGTAAGAATTCCTGTAAAATAATCTTTCCAGTGTTGACAAGGACCCCTTAAAATAGTTGAGCGCTTCCCTTACTGAGGTCATCTAATCAGCAGGTAGGAAGGTACTCTGACAACATAGACTAAAAATAGTGAGGAATACTGAAGAAACTCAACATATTAACAATAATAATTGTTTCTACTTTTGGCACAAGGCCAGCAATTATCCCAGTGCATTACTGGTACTTTATTTTATCGACCCCCGTAAGGATGAAAAGCAAAGTTAACCTTGGCGGGATTTGAACTCAGATCACAAAGGGCCGTAACTCAATGCTGCAAAGCATGGCGTCTGAACCTTCTACCGATACTGCCAATCCACTGAATGGTAAAAGCAAGATAATTGATATCAGCACCCTAGATAATAGTAGATGAATGACTACCTCCTTATACGGGGACAACTGATGTTGCACACCAAGTCTGAACACAGAAGAACTGAACTCCCGCTGTCATTGCTTCCATCTCTCTCACCCTCCCTATCTCTCTGTATTATCAGCAAATGGGGTACCTAGCCAGAATAAGAAGAACAGGAGAGAAAAAGGTTGAAGGAGTGACTACTTCTGCTAAATCCTTCACCAAGTATTGTATGATGCTTATGTATGTAGTGTGATGTTGTATGGGAAGAAGATATGAATGTATTAAAAGTAACCATACTTCTCTGGAAGTGTAACATTTGGATAAATGAGTGACGAAGGACAATTGAGTTGAGAGGAAATCTGGGTATAAGAGGAATCAGATGCCATGTGCAAGTGAGAAGATTCTATTGCTATAGACATATATATATGTATGGATGAAGAAGTGCCAGGCAATCGAAGTGGAATGAAGCAACGAAAGAGAGAGAACAGGAAAAGCAAGGATAGAAAGTGTTGAGAGCTGATCTTAGGAAGCTGAACTTTACAAAGATGACAATGGAAAACCTTCTGTGTTGGCGAGGACCAGTTCAACCTCTACAGCCATAGAAAACCTTAACATGGAAAAATGGACACACACACAAACACACACGAATATATCTATGCGTGTGTGTGGGTATATATATATATATATATATATATATATATATATATATATATATATATATAGATATAGATATATGTAGTTCAATTCTCAGACCGGGTGATGTGTTGTTTCCTTGAGCAAGACACTTTATTTCACATTGCTCCAGTTTACTCAGCTGTAGAAATGAGATGATAGGACTGGGATCCCTATCATTCCACTGCAAAGTGGTCGTGGAGGTGCCACGGCAAAAAAGCACCCAGCACTCACTGTAAATGAGGTTGGTGTTAGGAAGGGCATCCAGCTGTAGAAATCAAGCCAGAATCAGTTCCCGTCCCACCCTTGCAAGCAGGGAAAAGTGGACGTAAAAATGAAATGAAAATGAATGAATGATGTAGAGGTTATATTTAATTTGTTGGGATACAACAAGCAAAATATTTTTATAACTGATATAAAGCACTCAAATTAATTGGAGTAAATATACAATATATATATATATATAATAATTGTTTCTACTTTTGGCACAAGGCCAGCAATTATCTAGTACATTACTGGTACTTTATTTTATCAACCCTGTAAGGATGAAAGGCAAAGTTAACCTCGGCGTATATATATATATATATATTATACATATATAATGTATATATATATATATATATACATTAGATATGTATAATATATATATATATATATATATATATATATATTATGTATATATATATATATATATTATATATAAATTATATATATATATAATAATTATATATCATATATACATATATATACTATGTATATATATATTATATATATATATGATTTATATATATATTAGATATATATATATAATATATATAAATATACATACATATATATATATAAATATACATTATATATATATATATATTGTATATAAATACATATATAACTCAGTTTAGTTGGTATAATTTCCTTTCAATATACTTCTATGCTTTTTCATTTTCCTCACATTGTTTCATTGAGCAAACCTTTCCGTCTTATAGTATTTGCTTTCTTATTGTTTCTTATTGTTTCTTATTGTTTCTTATTGTCATTTTCTCTCATTCTTATCACTTCTTTCCTCTTCTATTTCTTCTATTTTTTCAATATCATCATCATCATTATCATTATTATTGTTGTCATTGTTATTATTATTATTATTATTATTATTATTATTATTATTATTATTATAGTTGTCAGTGTTGTTGTTGTTGTTGGTAATGTTATTATTATTCGTTTTCCAGTTTTCCATTCTCTAGACATTCTCAATACATTTTGGTGTGTAGATAATTATATATATATATATATATATACATATATATATATATACACATATAGATATTTATATAAATATATATATATATACATATATACATATATACATATATATATATATATGTATATATTTATATATATGTATATATATATATATGTATATATTTATATATATATATATATATTTATATATATACACATATATATATATATGAAGATATTTATATATATGTATATATATATATGTAGATATTTATATATATGTGTATATATATATATTTAAATATATATATATAGACATATATATATGTATATATTTATACATAATTTTATACACATATTTAAATATATATATATATATATATATATAATTA
>OZ024752.1:48328915-48331415 GCA_964016885.1 Eledone cirrhosa | reverse complement strand
TCGATAGAGAGTCAGATGTTATGCTTTGCAGCATAGAGTTACGGCCCTTTACGGTCTGAGTTCAAATCCCACCGAGGTTAACTTTGCCTTTCATCCTTACTGGGGTTGATAAAATAAAGTACCAGTAATACACTGGGGTAATTGCTGGCCTTGTGCCAAAAGTAGAAACAATTATTATTATTATAATGCCCTTCCCCAGGTGCCCTAGAAGTGTCGGGTGGTTCAGGATTAGTGGGGTACCTGAGTCACCCCCCTGGGTGGGTCACCCCACTATTGGGGAATTTATTTTGTTATATTTATACATAGTTTATTTTAAATTTTTTCATTGTTAAATTGGTTTTGCTATTGTGCACTTTTACTCAGGCTTATTGTAAACCCCCACTGTCTCTGCCTTTGTATTGTACCCTACATGTCAGCCCTTGTGGCCAATAAGTGAAATCAATATTATTATTATTATATTTAATCTATGACTTATTTTGATTTATCTCATTTATAAAAAAATTAAATTCCCAATTGCTTCCCACCTGCACCATGCATTTTTTATTATTTTTTGTTTGTATTTTATTTACTTGTCTGTGAACTTGTATGTCTTGCATTGTGTTTTAGTCTATTGGTATTTAGTATTTAGACTTAGTTCTGCCTAACACAGCTGACAAGGACTTAAATCCCTATCAGGAGCAGCACTACCACTACCATCACCATCACCATCACCAACAGTACCAGAAACAGGCACACCAACACCACTACCACCACCACCCCAAAACACACTCACACTACCACAAACACATTCACCACTGCCACTACAAACACACTCACCGCCACCACCACCACCCATCAATACACTCACACCACCACTAACAAATCAACCCCACCACCATCACCACCAACAACTCCGCCACCAATAACACTACAGCCAACAACAACAACAACAACAACACTCCCAATAAAGACCTACCACAAACACAATCAACCTCACCAGCAACAACCACCACCACCACCACCACCACCACAACCACCAACAACAACAACAATTCCATCAAGAACACCACCAACAACACCACCAGCAACAACATCCTTACGACCACCACAACCAGCAACACCACCACCACAACTGCCAACAACAACACCCCCAATAAAAACCTACCACAAACACAATCAACTCCACCACCACCAACAACAACAACACTACCACCAAAAACAACATCCCTAACACAACCACCACAACCAGCAATACCACCACCACAACCGCCAGCACCACCACCACCACCACCACCACCACCACAAAAGTCTCTGTCATCAAATCTGTTATAATCTTTTTTTTTTTTTTTCCATCATAGTTTCTTGTTCTGTTGGAACAGTTTTGCCTTTTTCAGCTGTTCTGCTAATCTGCGGAATTTCGTCTCCATTTTTATTTCATGGTGAAGTCACATATTTGAATGGTTAGAGGTCACAAACTTCAATAACTTTCAGTCATGAGTTCAATTCCCAGTCAGAGCTGAATGGTTAGAGGTCACAAACTTCAATATCTTTCAGTCATGAGTTCAATTCCCAGTCAGAGCTGAATGGTTAGAGGTCACAAACTTCAATATCTTTCAGTCATGAGTTCAATTCCCAGTCAGAGCTGAATGGTTAGAGGTCACAAACTTCAATATCTTTCAGTCATGAGTTCAATTCCCAGTCAGAGCTGAATGGCTAGAGGTCACAAACTTCAATATCTTTCAGTCATGAGTTCAATTCCCAGTCAGAGCTGAATGGTTAGAGGTCACAAACTTCAATATATTTCAGTCATGAGTTCAATTCCCAGTCAGAGCTGAATGGTTAGAGGTCACAAACTTCAATATCTTTCAGTCATGAGTTCAATTCCCAGTCAGAGCTGAATGGTTAGAGGTCACAAACTTCAATATCTTTCAGTCATGAGTTCAATTCCCAGTCAGAGCTGAATGGTTAGAGGTCACAAACTTCAATATCTTTCAGTCATGAGTTCAATTCCCAGTCAGAGCTGAATGGTTAGAGGTCACAAACTTCAATATCTTTCAGTCATGAGTTCAATTCCCAGTCAGAGCTGAATGGTTAGAGGTCAAGAACTTTGTGTATAAGTCTGGCAGGATATATATATATATTATATTACAATAGCATACATACTTGTGTATAAGTCTCCCTGACAGGGTGTGTATATAAGAGTAGCATATATACTTGTGTATAAGTCACCCTGACAGGATATGTATATAAGAATAGCATACATACCTGTGTATAAGTCACCCTGACAGGATATGTATATATGAGTAGCATACATACTTGTGTATAAGTCACCCTGACAGGATATGTATATATGAGTAGCATACATACTTGTGTATAAGTCACACTGAAAGGATATATATATATATATAAGAATAGCTTACATACCTGTATATAAGTCACCCTGACAGGATATGTATATAAGAGTAGCATCCATACTTGTGTATAAGTCACTCTGACAGGATATGTATGATGTATAAGAATA
>OZ024752.1:48321415-48323915 GCA_964016885.1 Eledone cirrhosa | reverse complement strand
CATGACTCTAAGCAACAACAATCATCATCACCAACAACACTTGTACCAGTATATATATAGATATATACATGGTAGATCAGATATGCACATATATATATATATATATATATATATATATATATATATATATATGTATATATATTTATGTGTGTGTGTGTATGTGCATATATATATGATTACATCTATATACATATATACAAGTATATATATATATATATATATATATATATATATATATATATATGTACATACATATATATATATATATACATACATATATATACATACATATATACATACATATGCATACATATATATATACATACATATACATATATATATATACATACATATATATATATATATTTGTTTCCCTGTACACTCCAGCCTGCTCCACTTGACTTCAGTACACTCCACTCTCCAGTGTTTCCCCCACCCCCACTCCACTTATCAAAGACTCCTGTTCTGGAATTCTTGTTTGTTTTAAACTAGAAAAGCCATGAAAGAAAACATGTACATAATATATATACATAAATATATATAAATACATATATATATATATATATATATATATATATATATATATATATATATATATATATTTTATATATATATATATATATATATTATATATATATATATATATATGAAGAGACTAAAGTATAAAGAATTATGAAAAGACTGGTAAGATATTGAAAGGAAGATATATATGTATATATATATATATACATATATATATATGTATATATATATATGTATATATATATATATATATGTGTGTATATATATATATACATATATATATGTATATATATATATATATATATATATATATATATATATGTATATATATAAAAAGTATGTTAAAAAGATAAACAAGAAATTTCAAGAAATAAGCATATAAGTGGATGAAGGAGCAACGAAGATGTTTTACATATCTTACTGCGTGTGTTTGTATGTATCTGTGTTCGTGGGTGTATGTGTTTGTATGTGTTTGTGTATGTGTGTGTCTGTGTGTGTATATGTAGAGAATAGGAGAGAAGGGTGGTGTAGGGTGGTGAAGTATATATAGTGTAAGAGGAAAATAAATCGTTAAGGGGGAAGAGATAGTGTAGTGGAATGAAAATATGTCCAAAAAAATATATATATCATTATCATCATCATCATAGATGTATATCATATATATATATGTATATATGTGTGTGCGTGTATGTATATATATATATATGTAATCAAGTAAGAAGAATGATAAAGTAAAAATAAGCAAAGTATACAAGTGGTTTACATAAGTAAGGTAAAGGTTGAAGAGACCAAGATTGAAAGATGTTGTGTGTGTGTGTATAAATATATTTATATATATATATATATATAGATATATATATGTATATATATATATATACATATATATACAAATATATATACATATATATATATACATATGTGTGTTTATATATATATATATATATACATATATATATCATCATCATCATCACCGTTTTACGTCCGTTCTTCCACACCTAGCATGGGTTAGACGGGTTGTCCTGTATATATATATATCATCATCATCATCATCATCTCATTTTTACGTCTGCTTTTTCCCTGCTTGCAAGGGTGGGACGGGAACTGATTCTGGCTTGATCTCTACAGCTGGATGCCCTTCCTAACACCAACCTCATTTACAGTGAGTGCTGGGTGCTTTTTTGCTGTGGCACCTCCACGACCACTTTACAGTGTGGGCTGGGTGCTTTTTAGCCGTGGCCCCTCCATGACCACTTTACAGTGTGGGCTGGGTG
The DNA here is from genome assembly GCA_964016885.1 of Eledone cirrhosa. Classification (NCBI taxonomy): domain Eukaryota; kingdom Metazoa; phylum Mollusca; class Cephalopoda; order Octopoda; family Eledonidae; genus Eledone; species Eledone cirrhosa. The sequence continues at coordinate 48,322,122 of OZ024752.1, read as the reverse complement.
CTTTTTAGCCGTGGCATCTCCACGACCACTTTACAGTGTGGGCTGGGTGCTTTTTAGCCGTGGCACCTACACGACCACTTTACAGTGTGGGGGCATATTGTATATTTGTCTATATATATATATATGTCTATATATATTTATATGTATATATATATATATTTATATGTATATATATTTATGTATATATATATATATATAGAGAGAGAGAGAGAGAGAGAGAAAGAAACACACACATACACCCCCCCCCTAACCCAAATATAAATACACACATGCACTCTCACAGGTGCACACACATGTACAATCATACACACACACACACACACACATATACATATACAACAGAACTTTGCAGTTTGTCCATCAAATTTCACTCACAAGGGATTGACCAACCGAAAGCTATGGTAGAAGAAACTTGCTCAAGGTCCCACACACTGAGACTGAACCTATAATGACAGGGCTGCAAAGCAAGCTCCTTAACAACCAAACCATACCTACATCTATCTATGTATGTCTATATTTGCATGTGTGTGTGTATGTGTGCTTATGTTAACAAGTATCTTGATGATCGCATGTGTGTAAATGTGTGATTGTGTGTATGCACTTGTGTTTGTGCATGCACATATGTCTGTGAAAGGGTTCAGGGTGTATAAAGTGTACAAGGTGTTGAAAGATTGTAGAAAGGGTGCAGAAAAAGGGTAACAGGGTAT
>OZ024752.1:48298915-48306415 GCA_964016885.1 Eledone cirrhosa | reverse complement strand
AGGGAGAGTGAAAAGGATGATTTGTTGGGAGGGGGGTGGGAGTGAAGAGTGTGAGTGAGAATTGATACTGGGTGAAGTGAAGGGGCATATGGGTGGGGTAACTGGGAGTGTGAAGGGGGGAGGTGTGGAAGTGGAAAACAATAAGGATTTAATTTGTTTTTCATATGTTTTTTTGGGGGGGCCATTTTTATCAAGCTGTATAAAACCTTCTCTGTCCACACTTCTACCCCCTCCACTGTAACTCTCTCCTGTAACCTCCCCCCCCGTAACTCCCCACCCCTGTAAATCTCCCTGTACCCCCCCCCCCCTGTTTGTGATCCCAGTTCATTTTATTTCATACATAAGAACAGGTTTCTATTTTTCTATCTTTAACCTTGTTTTAATGGGGTTTTTTTCCTACATCCATCCCTTTGCCTTCCATCATTTATCTCTCTCTCTCTCTAACATCAACACCACCCACTTCATCACCACCACCACCACACCACCCATTTCATCATCACAACATGCCACACCACCATCACCACCACCCCAACAACCACCCCAATCACCACTTCAGCTACAATCCCCCCTCCTCCAACCAGCACCACCACCACCCCAACCACCATCAACACTACCACCACCCCAACAACAACCACCACCACCACTACAACCACCACCACCACTACAACCCCCCCCCCACAACACTACCACTACCACCCTCAAAAACTACGACCCCAACCACCACCACCACCACTGCTGCCCCACAATATCTCTCCATCCACATAATTGGTAAGATAATTCCACCAGAGACTATTCTCCAGCAATCCTGTGGTTTATATCAGGTTATGTAATTCCTAACAAAAGGCAACACGTCATGGCTTTGTGGTTTCTTCATGTTTCATGCCGATTCCGGAAGAGAATAAAAGACAAACACAAAAACCAGAAAATAAAAACAAAAGCAACAGCAACAAAGTTACGAAACAATAACAGCATCAACAACAAAAACCAGAAAATAAAACAAAAACAGAAAGCCGAAAATAAAAACCAAAGCAACAACAACAAAGTTACGAAACAATGACAATGACAACAATAACAATTATAAAGATGTGGATGCAAAACAAAATCCCGACAAAAAAAAGTGGCTAAAATATACGCCCAACCCTGATTTCTTAGTCCCTCTCTCCCTCTCCCTCCCTTCTCTCTCTCTCTCTCTCTCTTCTCTCTCTCTTCTCTCTCTCTCTCTCTCTCTTAGTCTCTCTCTCTCTCTCTTCTCCTCTCTCTCTCTCTCTCTCTCTCTCTCTCTCTCTCTCTCTCTCTCTCTCTCCCCCTCTCTCTTCTGTCTCTCTTTCTCTCTCTCTCTCTCTCTCTCTCTCTCTCTCTCTCTCTCTCTCTCTCTCTCTCTCTCTCTCTCTCTCTCTCTCTCTCTCTCTCTCTTTCTCTCTCCTCTCTCTCACACAACACACATATGCACATACATACACATGCATATATATAATACTTTTAATCTGTCTCACTTTTTTCTTTCTTTATCTCTCTCAGTCTTTGTTAATTTCTCTCTCACTCTCGCTCTCTTCCTGTATGTCTGTCTCTTTATCTCTCTCCTGCTTTCTCTCTCTCTATATATATATATATGTCTCCTGCTCTCTTTCTCTCCTGCTCTCTCTTCTCTCCTGCTCTCTCCTTCTCTCTCTCTTTATGTCTGGACCCGTCTCTCTCTCTCTGTCAGTATGTCTAGCCTCTTCTCTCTCCCTTTCTCTCTAAATATGTCTGGCACCTTCTCTTTCCCCCACCCTCTCTCTCTCTCTCTCTCTTTGTCAGTCTGTCAGTAGCTTGGTTCTCTCTCACACTCTCTCCTTTTCTCTTTTCTCTCTAGATTTTTTTTTTCTCTTTCTCATTTTTTCCCCTTCTTCTCTGCAACACCACCACCACCACTACCACCACCACCTACCCCTTTACTCGCCACTGTTCGGTGTGTAAAAGGAAACTCCTTTGACACGCCATGCCACATCGTGTCATGCCGTGCCCTCCAGGCTGATTATTTTTATTTCATTTATATTTATTTTTATTTTATTATGTTTTATTTTATTTATATATTTATTTCATTTGTGTATGTCTTTATTTTGTTTTGTTTTTTGTTTGTTTTTTTTTTTACACCGAAAACAAAACAAAACAACACAATACAAAACAAAACGAAACAACACAATACAAAACAATACAAGTCAGGATATTTCTGTCCCTACCTCAACACCCCACACACCCTACCCCATCATCATCAACAACAACAACAACAACAACAAAAATGAGAAGAAAACAACACACACACACCACATAAACAACAACAACAATGAAAAAACAACACGCACACACACACACACAAGCAACAACAAAAAATGAAAAAATAAAAACACACACATAAACAACAACAACAAACAGCAACAACAAAAATGAAAAAGCAACACACACACACACACATATATAAACAACAACAACAACAATTAGAAGAAAACACACACACACACACATATAAACAACAACACCACCCACCACACCACACACATATATAACCAACAATGACAAAAAACATCCCCGTCCATTAAACCGTCATTTCTAAGCTGTTGACCACATCGTCCTCACTGCCATCCTCTCACTTGCCATATGTAATTTCGTCATTTTAAGTAATTTGTTCAATGGAAACAAACCCCCCCCCCAAAAAAAAAAGACCAAAAACCCCCCAGAAAGATGTCTAGTTCTTTGCTAACACATCATCTCACTCTTCTTCAGTTTTATTATTTTTTTTTTTCATCATCATCATCATCATCATCATCATCTTATTATTTTCTTCTTATCCCGTTGAGGTTAACCTTTGCCTTTCATCTTTACAGGGTTGATAAATAAAGTACAGTAATTCACTGGGGTAATTGCTGGCCTTGTCCCAAAAGTAGAACAATTATTTTCTTCTTATCATTCTGCTTCTTCTTTTTTGTCCTTCTTCTTCTTTTTCGTCTTCTTCGTCTTCTTCTTCTTATTATTATTATTATTATTATTATTATTGTTATTGTTATTATTATTATTTGTCTTCTTCTTCTTCATCTTCTTCTTCTTCTTCTTTGTCTTCTACTTCTTCCGTCCATCTCTCCATCTTCTCCTCTTACTCCTTTCCTCCCATACATCTCTCTCTATCTCATGCCATTTTGTCATTGCCACCACCACCACCACCACCACCACCACACCACCACCACCACACACTACCACCACACCACCACCACCACACCACCACCACCACCACACACACACACACCATAATCACACCACCACTGTCACCACCACCACCACCACACCACCACCACCACCACTGTCACCACCACCACCACACCACCACTGTCACCCCCCCCCCCCCCAACCCCCCACCACCACCACCACACACACACCATAATCACACCACACTGTCACCAGCACCACCACCACCCCTGTCACCACCACCACCACCACCACCCAACACCACCACCACACACACACCATAATCACACCACCACTGTCACCACCACCACTGTCACCACCACCACCACTGTCACCACCACCACCACCACACCATAATCACACCACCAGCACCACCACTGCTCTTACTGCCGTAGATGTTATGTTGGCCACTGGGGTAAAAATATGAGCAAATAAGAGAGCAATGAGTTGAGTCTTTGATCTTTTGAGGTTTTCCAGGATTCGGTTAGAATTTTGCTTTTCTTTCCTTTTTTAGGGGCCGGCTTTCTATTGTTGTTGTTGTTGTTGTTGTTTTATCAGTTGTGAAAAAAGTGAGGGGGGGAAATGGTGGAGGATGGTGATGGGGGTATTTTATTTGTTTCTCTCTCTCTCTTCCCTTCTTCCTCCTTCTTTCTGTCTCTCTACCTTTCTCGCTCTCTTCCTCTCTCTCTCTCTCTCTCTCTCTTCCGCCCTCTCTCTCTCTTCCTCTCTCCTTCCTGTCTCTTTTCCTCTCTCTTTACCTCTCTCTTGCTCTCTTCCTCTCTCTCTTTCTCTCTCTCTTCCTCTCTCTCTCCCCTTCTTCTTCTCCCTCTTCCTCTCTCTCTCCCCTTCTTCTTCTCCCTCTTCCTCTCTCTTCTGCCTCTTTTTTTCTCTCGCTCTCTCTCTTCCTCTCTCCCTTGTTTCCTCTCTCTCTCTCTCTACTTCCTCTCTTTCCCCTTCTTTCAAGTTTTGTCTTTCTCTTGCTTTCACCATCTTCTACCCCCCCCCCATCTCCCCCTCTCCCCTCTCTCTCTCCTTACTCTCTCTCTCACATATGTTTTCCAGACCCAAAAATATATCTGAAGATAAAAATATAATAAACCATTATTAATATAACGCTTTTTGATTTTATGCAGAAGGTCAACAATATTTTGGGAGGAGGGGAAGTCAATTTAATTGACTCCACTGTATTACTGGTATTTTAATCTTTACTAACACATTGAAAGAATGAACTTAAAAAACAAAATAATGAAAATTAAAGAATAGATAAATAAATATTATTTATGATGATGATCATCATCATCATCATCTTCATCCTCATGTCAGTCCATCATGGGGTTAAACCCCAGCTATTACTGGTACTCATTTTCAGCTGAGTGTAGTGGAGCAGCATGAAATGAAGTGTTTTGCTCAAGAACAACACAAACCTCCAGCTATTACTGGTACTCATTTTCAGCTGAGTGTACTGGGACAGCAGGAAATGAAGTGTTTTGCTCAAGAACAACACAAACCCTCAGATATTACTGGTACTCATTTCAGCTGAGTGTACTGGAGCAGCAGAAATGAAGTGTTTTGCTCAAGAACAACACAAACCCCCAGCTATTACTGGTACTCATTGTCACCTGAGTGTAGTGGAAGCAGCAGGAAATGAGTGTTTTGCTCAAGAACAACACAAACCCTCAGATATTACTGGTACTCATTTTCAGCTGAGTGTACTGGAGCAGCAGGAAATGAAGTGTTTTGCTCAAGAACAACACAAACCCCCAGCTATTACTGGTACTCATTTTCACCTGAGTGTACTGGAGCAGCAGGAAATGAAGTGTTTTGCTCAAGAACAACACAAACCCTCAGATATTGCTGGTACTCATTTTAAGCTGAGTGTAGTGGAGCAGCAGGAAATGAAGTGTTTTGCTCAAGAACAACACAAACCCCCAGCTATTACTGGTACTCATTTTCAGCTGAGTGTACTGGAGCAGCAGGAAATGAAGTGTTTTGCTCAAGAACAACACAAACCCTCAGATATTGCTGGTACTCATTTTAAGCTGAGTGTAGTGGAGCAACATGAAATGAAGTGTTTTGCTCAAGAACACAACACACAACCCAGTCCAAGAATCAAACCTATGACATCATGATCGTAAGTCCAATACCCTTACCACTAGGCCACGTGCCTCCATTCCCCTTCCAATAAAAATGGTTTATTTCTTTACACCTTCTCAGTAGCATATACTTCAAGAGACAGTCACCTCTGCCTTTAAAATCACAGACTTTGTATTTGGTACTCTTTGAATATCCCTCAGAGGTGGTTAGGAATTATTAAATAAATGATGTGTGTATAACAATGTAACAATGACATATTTGTTACAACATGGAGGTTTTCTCATGAGATTTAGTTTCATTCTAGACTAACAAATATTCTCCCTAATTTGGGGGACAAGTATTTCAGCAGGTCAGTTTTACAGGTCATTCAAACTGTGACATTTGTCATAGCTTCAGAGTAATTGCTATGTAATATCTGATGACTCAATTGGTTTGAAACATTTGACAGACTCCAATGGATTATTAAACATATTGCTTGTAAGCGAAGTGTTGTCTATCTGTCCCTTTTACTGTTATATATGTGTATATATATGTGTATATATATATATATATTATATATATATATATACATATATATACATATATAAATGAAAGGTATAGAAAATATTGTAGCAAAAAGCCAACAGTATTCCATAATATATGTACATATATATATAATATATATATATATATATATATATATATATATATATATATATGTATGTATATATTCATTTCATTTCATTTTACGTTCGCTTTTCCCTGCTTGCAAGGGTGAGACGGGAACTGATTCTGGCTTGATTTCTACAGCTGGATGCCCTTCCTAACACCAACCTCATTTACAGTGAGTGCTGGGTGCCTTTTTGACGTGGCACCTCCACGACCACTTTTCAGTGGAATGATAAGGACTCCAGTCCCTATCATCTCATTTCTACAGCTGAGTAAACTGGAGCAATGTGAAATAAAGTGTCTTGCTCAAGGAAACAACACATCACCTGGTCTGAGAATTGAACTCACAACCTTTCGATTGCAAGGCCAATGCTCTAACCACTAAGCATGTACCTCCATATATATATATGTAGATATATATATATAAAAACAAAACCTGTCAAAGGGCAAAGGAGCTCTTAAGAGTCAATGGCCATCCAAAATCACGGGAAAGATGACCCCTTAGCCTTTGTCAAGGCAGAATTCTAGAAGGAAAACTCTGATATAACACCTGCAACCCTGATGGTATCCAATGATGTTGACTTGTTCTTCTTTTTGGTAAATATCATCTTGGTTAAGAGAGTGTGACTGGCTTTGTGCAGTGCCTTTGCTCACTATAAAAGCTTCACGACACAGGCATTGCTTTATATCTGGAGATCTCTCTGCACTTGTCATCACATGGTACCATGGGCCCAGAACTATGTGTCAATAATTGTCACAAGTGTAGTGTTTGTACCAGAGTTTTCAAGTCGCTGGCTGGACTAAAAAGTCACACTCGTTCAGCGCATCGGTAGGGGTTCTCCTACAGGATATAAAGTAGTGGCCGTACTCGAAACGAGTTGGCAGCCACCATATATGTATATATATATATGTATTTAACAAAGAAAGTGTGGTAAGGAACCAGGTGGACCATAACGCACCAGAGTACTCGATACTTAGGGTAGTAGAGTGGGTAATAGGAAAAGAGTCAGGACCCCAACGGCTAAGCTGTATATATATATATATCAGTGAAGGCGTGTGGCTGAGTGGTTAGAGAATTGGATTTGCAATCATAAGGCTGTGAGTTCGAAGCCTGGGCTGGATGATGTGTTATGTCCTTGAGCAAGACACTCTATTTCACATTGCTCCTTCTGGGTAATCAAAAGGGTTAAAGTGTTTGGGAAAAGGATGGAATCTCATTCTCTCTCTCTTCGCTGTGGTGCCACAGTAACTAAAAAAAAAGAAATCCATTTTTCATCAATTTTTATAACTGACCTTTACAGGAAGTGCTAAAATCAGTAATTATCAGAACCAATTGACCATGAAATATATAGATGATGAATATTTTCAATTAAATTATATCTTTTTAACAAATATTGTTGAAAATAAAAACAAAAAAACAAGCAACAACAAGAATAAGTAATAACAAACTCGGGAGAGAAAAAAAAACAAAAAAAAATATAATTAAAAATTCTGTAATTTTTTTTTCTATTTTTTATTATTTTAAAATATTTTTATTTATTT
>OZ024752.1:48286415-48293915 GCA_964016885.1 Eledone cirrhosa | reverse complement strand
CAGTCCACGCTGTAAAGTGGTCGTGTAGGGAACACGGTAAAAACTCCCAGTGCACACTGTAAATGTGGTTGGGCATCCAACCGTAGAAAACCTGCGAGACAGTTCTATACGAGCGAGACACGGTCACTCAACCAATCTTGCTTCAAGTGGGACAATTCCCATCTAACCCATGCTAGCGTGGAAGATAGACGTTAAACGATGTTGATGATGATGATGATGATGATGATGATGATTACTCTATATTTACTATTGTATTTTCATCACTATTAGATTGTTTCCGAAGAAGCCAGTATGATTGGACCCATATATTATGTCTGATAGTATACAGTTCTCTAACTGCTATAGATTAATCAATATATCAATATTGATTAATCTATAGCAGTTAGAGAACCGAAACGATCGTAAAACAATGAAATGAACATGTAAAATAAGTTGCCCTTGTTGTCATTAATGTACTGGGATAATTGCTGGCCTTGTGCCAAAAGTAGAAACAATTATTTTCTTATATTTTATAAAATAAAGTACCAGTAATGTACTGGGATAATTGCTGGCCTTGTGCCAAAAGTAGAAACAATTATTTTCTTATATTTTATAAAATAAAGTACCAGTAATGTACTGGGATAATTGCTGGCCTTGTGCCAAAAGATAGAAACAATTATCATTGTTAAACTAATATCTAATATATTATATTTTCATGGTAAAGGCTTTACCTCACATAATTATCTCACATAATATCGAATCTATGAGATTTTGATAATATTTATTTTGAGAACAATACCTTAACATCAGTATGAGCAGCTGGTTACTGCCGGTTTGAACAGAAAGAGGTGAGAGAATTCTGGCCAGGTATGACCGGTTTAAATGCTAAAGGGTTAAGCTAGTGGTTCTGACACCTGCTGGTGATGGTGGTGGTGGTGGTGCTGGTAGTGGTGGTGGTGGTGGTGGTGGTAGTGGTGCTGGTGGTGGTGCTGGTCCTGGTGGTGGTAGTGGTGCTGGTAGTGCAGGTGGTAGTGGTGCTGGTGGTGGTGGTGGTAGTGGTGGTGGTGGTGCTGGTGGTGCTGGTGGTAGTGGTGCTGGTGGTAGTGCTGGTGGTACTGGTGATGCTGGTGGTGGTGGTGGTAGTGGTGCTGGTGGTGCTGGTGGTGGTGGTGGTGGTGCAGGTGGAAGTGGTGGTGATCATCATTGTCAGCAACAGTAACAGTGTCCTCATCATCGTTATCATGTATTTATTTTCTTTGTGTGTCTACTTTCTGCCTGTATTGTTGTTTCCCTTTCAGTCTTCCATACTTTTCCTGGTGGAACACTTCAGGCTATTTACAATGTCACACATCTGAGCAGGGGGTTTCCTGCCAATACTTGTCACCACCTCCCCTCCAAATAGATTTCCTGTCTTTGGCCACAACACCACACTACAACACAGCACACCATACAACACCACACCACACTTCACCACAGCACACCACACTACAACACAGCACACCATACAACACCACACCACACTTCACCACAGCACACCACACTACAACACAGCACACCATACAACACCACAGCACACCATACAACACCACACCACACTTCACCACAGCACACCACACTACACCACAGCACACCATACAACACCACACCACACTTCACCACAGCACACCACACTACACCACAGCACACCATACAACACCACACCACACTTCACCACAGCACACCACACTACAACACAGCACACTACACCACACAACACAACACCACACCACAGCACACTACAACACAGCACACCCTACAACACCACACTTCACCACACCACACAACACCACAGTAGACCACACAACACCACACCACACAACACCACACCACACCACACCACACCACACTACACCACAGCACACCATACAACACCACACCACACTTCACCACACCACACAACACCACAGTAGACCACACTACACCACAGCACACCATACAACACCACACCACACTACACCACAGCACACAACGCTACAACACAGCACACCACACCACACTACACCACACCACACCACACTACACCACAGCACACCACACCACACCACACTACACCACAGCACACCATACAACACCACACCACACTACACCACAGTACACAACGCTACAACACAGCACACCACACCACACTACACCACACTTCACCACACTACACCACACCACACCACACCACACTACACTACACTACACTACACTACACCACTACCACACCACAATACACCACACCACACCACACCACACTACACTACACCACTACCACACCACAATACACCACACTACACTACACTACACTACACCACTACCACACCACAATGCACCACACCACACCACACCACACCACACCACACCACACCACACCACATCACACCACAATACACCACACCACACCACAATACACCACACCACACCACACCACACCACACCACACCACCACCATACACCACACCATATACATGAAATCATTCATCAACATTACAGGAGGGGGGGTGGCATTTAATTTTTTGGGTAAATTTTCCTCTGCCTTGTTTTGCCACAATTCTTCTTCTTTTTCTTCTTTTTTTTTCATTGTTGTTATATTTGTCTTTTTTGATGTTGTTGTTGTTGTTAAAGTGGTTCTTGTTGCTTTGCTATTGTTGTTGTTAATGTAACTCTCTCTCTCTCTCTCCCCTCTCTCTTCCCTCTCTCTCCCCTCTCTCTTCCCTCTCTCTCTCTCCCTCCTCTCTCTCTCCTCTCTCTCTCCCTCCTCTCTCTCTCCCTCTCTCCTACTCTCTCTCCTCTCTCTCCCACTCTCTCTCTTCCCTTTCTCTCTCTCCCTCTCTATCTCCTCTTTCTCTTCTCTCTCTCCCTCCTCTCTCTCTCCTCTCTCTCCCACTCTCTCTCTCTCATCTCTCTCTATCTCCCTCCTCTCTCTCTCTCCTCTCTCCCACTCTTTCTCTCTCCCACTCTCCCTCCCTCCCACTCTCTCTCCTCTCTCTCTCCTCTCTATCTCCTCTTTCTCTTCTCTCTCTCCCTCCTCTCTCACTCTCTCTCCCCTCTCTCTTTCTCCCCTCTCTCTTCCCTCTCTCTCCTCTTTCTCTTCTCTCTCCTCTCTCTCTCCCCTCTCTCTTTCTCTCCCGTCTCCTCTCTCCTCTTTCTCTCCCCTCTCTCTCTGCTCTCTCTCCTCTACTCCTAGCCTCTCTCTTTCCTGCTCTCTCCCCTTTCGCTCCACTCTCACCACCACTCTCACCACCACTCTCACCACCATCAAATAATATATATATCTTTTTTTTTTATTCCAATTCCTTTCATTTTTATTTTGTTTCTGTCTTGTTGTTCCCCTGACCACAATTAGTTGAACACCACCATAAACACCACCTCTTCCCCCCCCCTCGCTGTACCCCTCCCTCTACGGCACACTCCTCCTCCTCCTCCTCCCCCCCCCCCCCCTCTCTCTGATGTCATGTCAAATGGCTGCAGTACTTCCTTGTTAATTGACCATAATCTTGTGTCTGTTCAACACAATTTATCATCAAACTGATTCTACACTGTTATTCTTACCTCCACCACCACCACCACCACCTTTATTTATTTCTCCCCGCCGCCGCCGCCGTGCCGCCGCCAACACCACCCTCTTTCTCTCGTCCCCCCTCGCCACCCCCCCACCCCTCCTCCCGACGCCGCCACCGCCGCGCCACTACCGCCACCCTCTCTCTCTCTCTCTCTCTCTCTCTCTCTCAGCTGCCGCCTCCACCACCACCACCCTCTTTCTCTCCCCCCTCCCCCTCCCGCTTCTGCCGCCGCCGCCGCCGCGCCACTACCGCCACCCTCTCTCTCTCTCTCTATCAGCTGCCGCCTCCACCACCACCACCATCTTTCTCTACGCTCCCCCTCCCGCCGCCGCCGCGCCACTACTGCCACCCTCTCTCTCTCTCTCTCTCTCTCACTCTCTCTCTCTCTCAGCTGCCGCCTCTCTCTGCCACCACTTCCCCACCCACACTCGCTCTCTCTCTCTCTCTCTCTCTCTCTCAGCTGACACCACCACCTCTCTCTGCCCCCCCCCCCACTCTCTCTCAGCTGACACCACCACCACCTCTCTCCGCCACGACTTCTCTCTCTCTCCCTCTCTCTGTCTATCCCCCCCCCCACACCCACCACCAAAGCCATCTTGATGACAACTAATCTCAGGATCCATGAAACCTCTCTTCTGCTGCTTGTGATGCTGGTGTTTATGCTGCTGCTGGTGCTGCTGCTGCACTGCTGCTGGTGTTTATGCTGCTGCTGTTTGTGATAGTGATGCTGCTGTTTGTGATAGTGATGCTGCTGTTTATGCTGCTGCTGGTGCTGCTGCTGGTGCTGCTGCTGCGCTGCTGCTGTTTGTGATAGTGATGCTGCTGTTTATGCTGCTGCTGGTGTTAATGCTAATGCTGCTGCTGCTTGTGATAGTGATGCTGCTGTTTATGCTGCTGCTGGCGCTGCTGCTGCTGCTGCTGCTGCTGCTGCTGCTGCTTGTGATAGTGCTAATGTTGCTGTTGCTTGTGATAGTGATGCTGCTGTTTATGTTGCTGCTGCTTGTGATAGTGATGCTGCTGTTTATGCTGCTGCTGGCGCTGCTGCTGCTGCTGCTGCTGCTTGTGATAGTGATGCTGCTGGTGTTTATGCTGCTGCTGGTGCTGCTGCTGCTGCTGCTTGTCCTGCTGCTGGTGGTGGTGCTGCTGCTGCTCTACCATTTTAACTATTTAGAATACTTGAACAGGTTTTATGGTGTGTGTGTTTATGTGTGTGTGTGTGTTTATGTGTGTGTATGTGTTTATGTGTGTGCATGTGTTTATGTGTGTGTATGTTTATGTGTGTTTATGTGTGTTTGTGTGTTTATGTGTGTGTATGTTTATGAGTGTTTATGTGTTTATATGTTTATGTGTGTGTATGTGTTTATGTGTGTGTATGTTTATGTGTGTGTATGTTTATGTGTGTTTATGTGTGTTTGTGTGTGTATGTTTATGAGTGTATGTGTTTATGTGTGTTTATGTGTCTGTATGTGTTTATGTGTGTCTGTGTGTTTATGTGTGTGTATGTGTTTATGTGTGTCTGCGTGTTTATGTGTGTGTATGTTTATGAGTGTCTGTGTGTTTATGTGTGTGTATGTTTATGAGTGTCTGTGTGTTTATGTGTGTGTATGTGTGTATGTGTGTTTGTGTGTTTATGTGTTTATGGTGTGTGTGTTTGTGTGTGTGTTTGTGTGTGTTTATGGTGTGTGTATGTTTATATGTGTTTGTGTATTGTGTATTTATGTGTGTGTGTGCGTATTTATGTGTGTTTGTGTTTGTTTATGTGTGTATGTGTTTATGCGTGTATGTGCTTGTGTGTGTATATTTATACTGTGTGTGTGTGTGTGTTTGTGTGTTTTATGGTGTGTGTATATTTATACTGTGTGTGTGTGTGTTTGTGTGTTTTATGGTGTGTGTATATTTATACTGTGTGTGTGTGTGTTTGTGTGTTTTATGGTGTGTGTATATTTATACTGTGTGTGTGTGTTTGTGTGTTTTATGGTGTGTGTATATTTATACTGTGTGTGTGTTTGTGTGTTTTATGGTGTGTGTATATTTATACTGTGTGTCTGTGTGTTTGTGTGTTTTATGGTGTGTGTATATTTATACTGTGTGTGTGTGTGTTTGTGTGTTTTATGGTGTGTGTATATGTATACTGTGTGTGTGTGTGTTTGTGTGTTTTATGGTGTGTGTATATTTATACTGTGTGTGTGTGTGTGTGTGTTTTATGGTGTGTGTATATTTATACTGTGTGTGTGTGTGTGTGTTTTATGGTGTGTGTATATTTATGCTGTGCTTTGGTTTGCAAAGATCTGCTTATCCTCAAGAAGTTACAACATAACAACTAAGATAAACAACACTCTTCTACAATATATATGTGTGTGTGTGTGTGTATGTGTGTGTGTGTGTGTGTTGTTAGGTAATTCCGAAGGAAAAGCAAAGGAAAAAATAGTGCTCTATGTATAGAACATAAAGGAAAAAAGAGTGCTCTATGTATAGAACAGAGCTATATAATTAGAAAGTGAACAACACAAAATATAACGCATATTATTATTGTCTGCGATCTAGAAACCTTTAGTGATGGAGAAGTTATATTTTGTGTTATTCACTTTGTAATTAAATATATTTATAACTATGTTGATATCTAACATGTATATATCATGTTTATAACATAGATTGGATGATATATAATATATATATCATGTTTATAACATAGACTGGATATCTAATATCTACATATTATATTGATAACAAAGATTAAATAGGATATAATATGTATATATTATGTTTCAAATAAAGTATCGGTAGAGGGTCGGATGCCATGCTTTCCAGCAGAGTTACGTCCCTTTACGATCTGAGTTCAAATCCCGTCGAGGTTGACTTTGCCTTTCATCCTTACGGGGTCGATAAAATAAAGTACCAGTAATGCACTGGGGAAATTGCTGGCCTTGTGCCCAAAGTAGAAACTATTATGTTTATAACACAGAATAAAAGATATCTAATAGGGTTATAACAAAGTATTTGATATTTTGAACTTAACTTATGGACACCCCTCTCTCCCATTTCTACATTTAGTGAACATCACAGGTCCTCTGGCCCCAGGATGGTACCCGCTTGTCTATATACTGTAGCTAGTGAGGTCAACACTCGTATTGAAGCAGTCAGCTGTGGCCTAACTCCATCTGTATAACTAACAATGTTTGAAAGTACTTTACTCAATAAATGGACAAGGGCTGGTTGATTCCTGATTGAAATGACTATAAACAAATCTTACTAATATAGAATGAAAATAGAATATCATAATCGATCTGTGTCCATAGATATTGATTTTGGATATATATTTCCACACTGCACCACACCACACCGCACCGCACCGCACCACACCACACCATACCACAAACCACACCACACCATACCACACCACAAAGCACACATGCTCCTAAATATCATCAACACTGATTGATTGCACGTGCAAATATATGTCAGAAAATAACGGCAAACTGCATTGAAAATGGAAACGTAATCCAAGAGTTTGACAGCACCATGCTTGAGAAATCCATATGAACATCTTTGAAATAAAGTCACACACACGACTGACTCCTTTCAATGCAAATTAAAGTATATGGTCTTCGTCTTGGTCTACGGGCGCCACGGAGCTCATTGTAGCTTTGCTGGCTGAAACAGTCCTGTCTTGAAATAAAGAAGAAAGAGAATTATTATCATTAATATTATTATTATTATTATTATTGCAGGGCGGTGAATTGGCAGAATCGGTGGAGGGTCTGACGCCATGCTTTCCAGGCATAGAGTTACGTCACTTTATGGTCTGAGTTCAATTCCCGCCGAGGTTAACTTTGCCTTTCATCCTTACGGTACGGGGGTCGATAAGATAAAAGTACCAGTAATGTACTGGGTAATTGCTGGCCTTGTGCCTAAAATAGAAACAACTATTATTATTATT
>OZ024752.1:48263915-48266415 GCA_964016885.1 Eledone cirrhosa | reverse complement strand
CGCCCTCCCCATCTCTCACATGTACACCAGGTCCGAACACAGAAGAGCCAAACTCCCACTGTCATCGCCTCCATCTCTCTCTCGCCCTCCCCATCTCTCACATGTACACCAGGTCCGAACACAGAAGAGCCAAACTCCCACTGTCATCACCTCCATCTCTCTCTCGCCCTCCCCATCTCTCTCATGTACACCAGGTCCGAACACAGAAGAGCCAAACTCCCACTGTCATCGCCTCCATCTCTCTCTCGCCCTCCCCATCTCTCTCATGTACACCAGGTCCGAACACAGAAGAGCCAAACTCCCACTGTCATCGCCTCCATCTCTCTCTCGCCCTCCCCATCTCTCACATGTACACCAGGTCTGAACACAGAAGAGCCAAACTCCCACTGTCATCGCCTCCATCTCTCTCTCGCCCTCCCCATCTCTCACATGTACACCAGGTCTGAACACAGAAGAGCCAAACTCCCACTGTCATCGCCTCCATCTCTCTCTCTCGCCATCCCTATCTCTCTGAATTATGAGCAAATGGGGTCCCACATGCTGGCTGCCCCATTGCCCCAGCGGACAGAATGGAGAAGCTGATTCCTCGAAGGTTGTCCCTTTGTATGTTACTTCACTGGCTTGCTAACTCACAAACACTTACTTTATTATAACACAGGGTTTCTCAAACTTTTGGGGCCACTGCCCCACTTCATGGCTATGTAATACCCTCACTGACCCCACCCTATTTCCAGAGAGACCCACCTACACACAAATTGTAAATAATATATAACAAAATCATTTAATTTATATATAATTGTTTCTACTTTTGGCACAAGGCCAGCAATTACCTCAGTGTATTACTGGTGCTTTATTTTGTCGACTCTATAAGGATGAAAGGCAAAGCTAACCTCAGTGGATTTGAAGCCAGAAGGTAAAGGGCCATAACTCTATGCTGCAAAGCATGGTGTCTGATGCTCTACCAATACTACCAATCCTCATTATATTTATCGAGGTTATCCCGCCGAGGTTAACTTTGCCTTTCATCCTTAAGGGGGTCGATAAAATAAAGTACCAGTAATACACTGGGGGTAATTGCTGGCCTTGTGCCAAAAAGTAGAAACAATTATTATTGTCATATGGCGGTAGTTTGGCAGTATCAGTGGAGGGTTGGACGCCATGCTTGGCCGGACGGAGTTGTGGCCCTTTACGGTCTGAGTTCAAATCCCGCAGAGGTTAACTTTACCTTTCATCCATACGGGGGGGGGGGGAGTCGATAAAATAAAGTACCAGTAATGCACTGGGGTAATTGCTGGCCTTGTGCCGAAAAGTAGAAACAATTATATTTATATATAATAAGTATCATTTGTTACTTAGCCGTGAAGGGCGGGTGGGGGTTTGGGGGCCCAAGTTGTTTCAGTACATCTGTTCTAACGACTCTACCAACTTATCAATTTCTCCTTGAAGTATACAAGATGAAAGAGAGAATTGAACCAGAGTCTGAGAGTCATCATCATCATCATCATCATCATCATTGTTTAACGTCCATCTTCCACGCTTGCATGGGTTTGGACGGGAGTTTTCCCACTTGAGGCAAGAGTGGTTGTCTTGCTCGCATAGGACTGTCTGGCGGGTTTTCTACGGCTGGATGCCCTTCCTAACACCAACCACGTTTACAGTGTGGAACTGGGAGGTTTTTACCGTGTTACCTACACGGCCACATTACAGCGTGGACTGTGTGTTTTTTTGTCGTGACACCTACACGTCTGGCGGGTTTTCTACGGCTGGATGCCCTTCCCAACACCAACCACGTTTACAGTGTGGAACTGGGAGGTTTTTACCGTGTTACCTACACGGCCACATTACAGCGTGGACTGTGTGTTTTTTTTGTCGTGACACCTACACGACCTCATTTGTTTCGGACTGGATGTTGTGACACCAACATAACTTTACATTGAAAGGCGTGGTGTGGATGGGGTGGGGGTAGTGGGACGGGGGTGTATTTTTGTTAGAGGTGCCTACTGACTGTAGTAGGTTTCACTTTGTACTTAGGTAAGGCGGGTCTTCTGTATTACTGTGTAGCGCCAAAGATCTCGGTTCAGTGGTCTAGTCAGTTAGATAAATGTTTACTTCCATTTCAACCCTATAGCTGTGAAATAGCTTCTTCCATACACAGACACACAGACAAAATCATTTGTGTATAAAGAAATGAAGAAAGTAGAGAGAATCTATGTGTGGAGGGGAGGGGGAATGCATCTGTGTATATGAGCTTGTGTGTGTGTGTGTGTGTGTATGTATATGAGCATGTGTATGTGTGTGTATTTATATGTAAATGTATATGAGCTTGTGTGTGTGTGTATATGTATATGTATATGAGCTTGTGTGTGTGTGTGTGTATGTATATGTAAATGTATATGAGCGTGTGTGTGTGTGTGTATTTATAAGTATATGTATATGAGCTTGTGTATGTGTGTGTATGTATATGAGCTTGTGTATGTGTGTGTATGTAAATGTATATGAG
>OZ024752.1:48258915-48261415 GCA_964016885.1 Eledone cirrhosa | reverse complement strand
ATATTATCATCATCTTCATAAAAATAAAGTACCAGTAATGCACTGGAATAATTGCTGGCCTTGTGCCAAAAGTAGAAAGAATTATTATCATCATCATTATGGAACAAACTGCTTTAAAAATTGTGTTGAAGGATTAATCTTTGCCATAACTTCAAATGTTTACAGTATCTTTACTTGTGGACAGATTGTTGAGAAAATAAACAGTATTTGACTAAACACTTAAATTTGTATTGATCAGTGGTCAATAACAGATTGATTTTTTTTTTTTTTCTTTTTTTTGCTCTTAAAAAATGTCTTAATGTCTGCTGGTACTGTTTCATGGGGTATAGGACATTAAAAGTTATTAACCTTTAATGGCAAAGTTAATGGCAAAATTAATGGCAAAGTTAGCCTCAGCAATATTTGAACTTAGAAATTAAAAGAATGTCACTACTCTGAGGTAGTTTTGTTTGACATTTTACCAATTTCCAATGACCAGTCCACAAATATGTAGTAGTAGTAGTAGTAACAGTACTATGGCTAGTAGTAGTAGTTGTATTGGTATTGGTATTGGTGGTGGTGGTGGTGGTGGTGGTCGTGTATATGTGCAAGGCATAATGGAGTTATTGGTCGAGGGCAGTTATAGATGACATTGAAATAGTTATTACTAACAGCCTTGTAATGTTGGTGGTGGTGGTGGTGGTGGTGGTGGTAGTGGTGGTGGTGGTGGTGTTGATGTTGTTGTTGTTGTTGGTGGTGATGGTGGCAATGCTGGTGGTTGTGGTGGTGGTGGTGGGATGTTGTGTGATATTGGTGTTGATAATATAGGGGCAGGTTGGTAAGGTAAGAAGAGAACGGATATGGTGGCGGTGGTGGTAATGGTAGTATTGACGGTGGTGGTGGTGGTGGTGGTGGTAATGGTGGTATTGATGGTGGTGGTGGTGGTGGTGGTGGTAATGGTGGTATTGATGGTGGTGGTGGTGGTGGTGGTGGTGGTAATGGTGGTATTGATGGTGGTGGTGGTGGTGGTGGTGGTGGTAATGGTGGTATTGATGGTGGTGGTGGTGGTGGTGGTGGTAATGGTGGTATTGATGGTGGTGGTGGTGGTGGTGGTGGTGGTAATGGTGGTATTGATGGTGGTGGTGGTGGTGGTGGTGGTAATGGTGGTATTGATGGTGGTGGTGGTGGTGGTGGTGGTAATGGTGGTATTGATGGTGGTGGTGGTGGTGGTGGTGGTAATGGTAGTATTGATGGTGGTGGTGGTGGTGGTGGTGGTAATGGTGGTATTGATGTGGTGGTGGTGGTGGTGGTGGTGGTGGTGGTGATGGTGGTGTTGGTTTATGTTTGATATTGGTGTTGATAATAAAGGGGCAGGCTGATAGGTAAAAAGGGAACAGATGTGGTAGTAATGGCCATAATGATGATGGTGGTGATGGTGATGGTGATGGTGGTAGTGGTGGTGGTGGTGGTGGTGGTGGAGATGGGGATAGTGATGATGGTGATGGTGGTGATGGTGGTGATGGTGATGGCGTTAGTGGTGGTGGTGGTGGAGATGGGGATAGTGATGATGGTGATGCTGGTGATGGTGGTGGGGATGGTGATGGTGATGGCGTTAGTGGTGATGATGGTGGTGGTGGTGGTGGTGGTGGTGGTGGTGGTGGAGATGGGGATAGTGATGATGGTGATGGTGGTGATGGTGGTGGGGATGGTGATGGTGATGGCGTTAGTGGTGATGATGGTGGTGGTGGTGGTGGTGGAGATGGGGATAGTGATGATGGTGATGCTGGTGATGCTGGTGATGCTGGTGGGGATGGTGATGGTGGTGGGGGTGATGGTGATGGCGTTAATGGTGATGATGGTGATGGTGGTGATGGTGCTGGTGCTGGTGGTGGAGATGGCAGTGGTGATGTGACTGGTAGAGGCAGTTGCTATGGAGCTTGATGGTCAAAGGAGAAGAAACAATAGAATTGGTAGTGGCATTGGTGGCTACTGTGGAGGTGGGGGTGGGGGTGGGGTGGGGGCTGTAGCAATGGTCAGTCACTGGTGATGGTGGTGGTGGTGGTGGTGGTGGGGAAGGCTGGAGTGATGCTAGTAGAGGTGGTGTTGGTAGTAAAGATGGTGGTGGTGGTGGTGGTGGTGGTGGTGGTGGTGGTGGTGGTGGTATTGGTAGAGGTGGTGTTGGTAGTAAAGATGGTGGTGGTGGTGGTGGCGGTGGTGGTGGTGGTGGGGGAGGGAGGAAAGGAGGCTAGTGGTGGTGGTAGTGGTGGTATTGGTAGAGGTGGTATTAGTAGTGGTGATGGTGAGGGCTGGAATGTTGGTGGTGGTGGTGGTGGTGGAGAGGGATGAATGATGCTAGTGTTGGTGTTGGTGTTGGTAGTGGTAGTGGTGTTGGTGGGGTTTGGAATGTTGGTGGTGGTATTGGTATTGGTATATGTGGTGTTGGTAGTGGTAGTGAAGGCTGGAATTTTGGTGGTGCTGGTCGTAGTAGGGGTGGTGTTGGTAGTAGTAGGGGTGGTGTTGG
>OZ024752.1:48243915-48251415 GCA_964016885.1 Eledone cirrhosa | reverse complement strand
CTTCTTGTGATCCCATATTTCACCAATTTTACCTCCATTTTGATTTGTCACCAAGTAATATTTTCACCATGTCCCTTTACAGTCTGTGTTCAAATCCCACCGAGGTTAACTTTGCCTTTCATCCTTACGGGGTCGATAAAATAAAGTACCAGTAATGTACTGGGTAATTGCTGTCCTTGTGCCTAAAGTAGAAACAATTATTCTTTTACTGTTTTACACAGCCAGAATTCTCTCACCTCTTTCTGTTGAAATTAGCCATAACTGGTCACTCATACTGACGTTAAGGTATTGTTCTCAAAATAAATAATATCAAAATCTCATAGATTCGATATTATGTGAGATATTATGTGAGGTAAAGCCTTTACTGTGAAAATACAATAGTAAATATAAAGTAATGTAAATGTTATGTGAGATATTGTGTGGGATAATTATGTAAGGTAAAGCCTTTACCATGAAAATATAATAGTATATATAGAGTAACGTAAATGCTAAAGGGTTCATTATTGAAACAATTTATTAAAGCAAATTACTTTAAGATTTTTGTGAAATATTAATTCATGGTTGCTTTACTAGTTGGGTAAATGAACTGAGAGAAAAAACTGGGTATTAGAGGAATCAGAAGTAGTGTATAAGAGAGAATATTGTACTGATATGGATGTGTGATGTGCATGGATGATGAGAGCTTGGTGAATAAGTATCAGAAAATCCCAGTGGAAGGAAGCTGCAGTCGAAGAATACTTGAGCAGAGGTGGTGAGATCTGATCTCAAATCACTGAAGCTCATAGAAGAGATGAAGGCTTAGTGGTTAGAGCATTGGGCTTGCAATCGAAAGGTTGTGAGTTCAATTCTCGGACCGGGTGATGTGTTGTTTCCTTGAGAAAGACACTTTATTTCACGTTGCTCCAGTTTACTCAGCTGTAGAAATGAAGTGATGGGACTGGGGTTCCTATCATTAAATTACCCAAGACACCTCCAGCGAGATAGACCTTGGAGGAGGCCAGCTAAACCTGCAGAGGTGTAAGCTGTAACAACAACAACAACATAGAAGAGATGACAAAGGAATGTAACATGTGGAGAGAGGCTGTAGTTTAAAGGACCCATCCAACCCATGCTAGCATGGAAAAATAGACATAAAAATGGACATGGTGATAATGAACGCTGTTTTTTTCTCTGCTTGGATTCTTTGTGTGTGTGTGTGTGTGTGTGTGTTGTGTGTGTGTGTGTGTGTGTGTGTGTGTGACAGCTCACACCTATGTAGGTTTAGCTGGCCTCCGCCAAGATATATCATTGGAGATGTCTTGGATAATTTAATGACAGGAACCCCAATCCTATCATCTCATTTCTACAGCTGAGTAAACTGGAGCAACGTGAAATAAAGTGTCTTGCTCAAGGAAACAACACATCACCCGGTCTGAGAATTGAACTCACAACCTTTCGATTGCAAGCCCAATGCTGAAACCACTAAGCCATATGCCTTCACCTTGGACTCTTTCCCTAACTAACATTCCTTCCTAAATCTTCCCTTGGCTAAATTCCTCTTCGATGTCAAGAGCCTCCCCTTTGAGAATCACTGCTCTAGTTGATCACTTGACCCAGCAAACGTAATAATTAAATCTCACTCAAATCATACCCTACCATCTTAGTAAAGAAGGGCAAATTAGATAATGTAATCTAGATACCATAGAAAAACTGGTTTGTCTCTATTGGTAATATATAAAGCAAATCTATCTGCTCACCCTCAGAAAAACCACCCTTACTACGAACACCAGCACCCAGTATAAACCCTTCCCCTCTCCTTAAAACCATTCAGTTCCAATACCATCACCACCACCACTGCCATCCTCTATCATGACCTGCATTTCCACCATAACCATCACAATAACCACCAAAGCCACCACCACCACCATCACCATCATCATCATCATCATCATCAATTTCACTATCAGCTTCTCCACCAACACCACCACCAACACCACCACCAACACTATCACTTTTAATACCACTGCCATTGCAAACAACACCAACAACAACACCAATACCACAACCAACACCAACACCACCATTTTCCCCACCACCACCACCACCAACACCAACTCCAACACCAATACCACAACCAACACCAACACCACCATTTTCCCCACCACCACCACCACCAACACCAACAACAACACCAATACCACAACCAACACCAACACCACCATTTTCCCCACCACCACCACCACCAACACCAACTCCAACACCAATACCACAACCAACACCAACAACAACACCATGATCACCACCACAACCAATACCAACACCACCAACACCACCACCACCAACACCACCACCACCTACACCACCACCAGCACCACCAGCACCAACACCACCAACACCACCACCACCAGCACCACCACCACCAACACCACCACCACCTACACCACCACCAGCACCACCAGCACCACCAGCACCAGCACCACCACCAACAACACCAACAACAACAGCACCATCATTACCATGAACACCACCACCACCACCAACACCACCACCACCATCACCACCACCACCACCACCAACAACACCACCACCAACACCACCCCAATCACCATCACCACCACCACCAACACCACCACCATCACCACCACCACCACCACCACCACCAACACCACCACCAACACCACCCCAACACCACCACCTACATGACCACCACCACCACCACCAACAACACCACCACCATCACCAACAACACCACCACCAACACCACCCCAACACCACCACCAACAACACCACCACCATCACCAACAACACCACCACCAACACCACCACCAACACCACCCCAACACCACCACCTACATGACCACCACCACCAACACCTCTACCACCACCACCCACACCACCACCAATCAATGAGTCATGGTTTTGCCAATGTAGATATAGATGATGATAAACTAAGTTGGAACCAATAAGCTCCTTTCACTAATCTTTCTAATACTATATGGTGGTGGTGGTAGGAGGTGAGGCAGGAGGTGTAGTGGGAGGTAGTGGACTACTAGAGGAGAAGAGTGTCCAGTCGGCTGGAGTCTCAGTCCAGTACCGTCCATGGCAGCAGTGGTGGTGACAGTTAGGGTAGGGAGGTCAAAGAAAAAGGAGGTTTGGGGGAAAGGGAAGATGGAGAGTTGAGGGAGGTTGGTAGGAGGTAGGTTGGAAAAGACAGTTTCCTGATTCGGATGCTGGTGCTTATGGTCATTTGACGTTGTTGTTGGTGTTGGTGTTGGTGCCAGGTGGAATGGAATAGAGGGAGGGGTGAGGGTAAGCATGCCGTTTCCTGTGTCCTAACTGGCCATAGTCTATTCACCCCCCACCCCACCCACTGTCATACCACCCCATTACAACAGCTTCCCCACCCTGACTGCACACATTGCTAAATGAACAAATGCTATAAATATAACATACACACGCATACACCTATATATATATATATTTACACACACACACATATATATATATATATAGGATATTAACAAATGGAAACTATATTTATAAAACCATATTTATTTCATTATACATATTTCAAGGACACCAAGTTAAATTATGGTGTGCTTTCATCAGATAAAATATAATATAGAGCAGTTTTATAAATAAATATTGACATACCCTTAAAGAATGCAACCATTACTGTTTTGTTGAGTGCTTTATATCAGTTATAAAAATATTTGCTTGTTGTATCCCAACAATTTAAATAGAACTTTTACATATATATATATATATATATATATATATATATATATATATATATATATATATATATATATATATATATATATATATATATATATATATGTATGTATGTATGTATGTAAAACAGAAATAACTAAAATAACAAAACAAATGGCAGAGTACATGGAAGAAATATATTAGTTTAATGCTTGAAACAACAGCAAAAGAGTCTTAATATTTCGGACACTAGTCCTTCATCAGAGGACAGAGTTAGAAATGGAAGATAAATAGAAAGTAAAGAGTGATGAGAGGACGGAATGGGGGAATAGAGATAAAAATTGGGGAGAGAAAAAAACACCACATGTATATTCAGTTGGATATGTGCCTAAAATCAGAAACCATTATTATTAACTATCTGTGGCTCTACCATTGAACATGCTACTGTCTGTGGCTCTACCATTGAACATGCTACTGTCTGTGGCTCTACCATTGAACATGCTACTGTCTGTGGCTCTACCATTGAACATGCTACTGTCTGTGGCTCTACCATTGAACATGCTACTGTCTGTGGCTCTACCATTGAACATGCTACTGTCTGTGGCTCTACCATTGAACATGCTACTGTCTGTGGCTCTACCATTGAACATACCACTGTCTGTGGCTCTACCATTGAACATGCTACTGTCTGTGGCTCTACCATTGAACATGCTACTGTCTGTGGCTCTACCATTGAACATGCTACTGTCTGTGGCTCTACCATTGAACATGCTACTGTCTGTGGCTCTACCATTGAACATGCTACTGTCTGTGGCTCTACCATTGAACATGCTACTGTCTGTGGCTCTACCATTGAACATACCACTGTCTGTGGCTCTACCATCGGTGGATTGGCAGTATCGGTAGAGGGTCGGACGCCATGCTTTCCAGCATAGTTACGTCCCTTTACGATCTGAGTTCAAATCCTGCCGAGGTTAACTTTGCCTTTCATCCTTACGGGGTCGATAAAATAAAGTACCAGTAATGCACTGGGTAATTGCTGGCCTTGTGCCTAAAGTAGAAACCATTATTATTATTATTATTATTATAGGGAAGTGGATTGGCAGTATCGGTAGATGCTTTGTAATATATAGTTACATCCCTTTACATTCTGAGCTCAAACCTTGTTGAGGTTAGCTTTGCCTTTCATCCTTACGGGGATGATAAAATAAAGTACCAGTAATCAGTGCCGGATTTCGGTCAAATACTCAAATGTGGCCCTGTGCTAGTTAAGTTATGAGGCCCCTTACTTGGGTTCTGAAGGAGGTAAACATTTAGGCAGGAAGATGTGCCACCCACTGGCCAGTGGGGGCCCTGTACTAAAGCACACCTAAGCACAATGGTAAATATATATGCTGGATTTAGAACAAATGAGGCCCTGTGCTAGTTAAGTTATGAGGTCCCTTACTTGGACTCTGAATCATCATCATTTTACGTCCACTTTTCTCTGCTTTGCAAGGGTGGGACGGGTCCTATTCAGCACAGCATCTCTCCATTCATTATGGTCCTTCATCATCTTCAGCAATCTGAGGTCTTGCTCTCACCCCCTCCG
Source organism: Eledone cirrhosa (assembly GCA_964016885.1). Taxonomy (NCBI): domain Eukaryota; kingdom Metazoa; phylum Mollusca; class Cephalopoda; order Octopoda; family Eledonidae; genus Eledone; species Eledone cirrhosa. The sequence continues at coordinate 48,246,131 of OZ024752.1, read as the reverse complement.
CCCATGTTTTTCATGGTCTTCCTCTACTGCGTCTTCCTTCTACTGGGATATCTTGGCACTTCTTTACCCAGTGGTCTTCCTCCTTGAAGGAGGTAAAAATTTTGGCAGGGAGATGTGTTCCTCCTGGTATATGGAGCCCTGTGCTTAAGTTCACCTAAGCACAATTGTAAATCTGGCAATACCAGTAATATACTAGGGTTGATTTAATCGACTTACCCCTCTCCAACCCCCAAAAATTGTTGGTCTTGTGACTAAATTAGAAGCCATTCTTATTTTTATTATTTTGAAAAAATTTTACTATGGTAAATAGAATTTCTGGTATAAATTCTATTTATCTTAGTAAATTCTCCCTCAGGCCATCCTCACTGAACTAACCATGTTGGAAGACAAGCAAGATGGAGAAAAATATTTGTTTCTCTTTTGTTAAGATGTTTTTATTATTTCTGTCTCTCGCTGTGTGTCCATAAACACGCACATATGCATATACATACATATAAACTCATACACTAAATACACCTTCATATTCATATACATACACATGTACATATAAACTCGTACACTAAATACACCTTCATATTCATATACATACACATGTACATATAAACTCGTACACTAAATACACCTTCATATTCATATACATACACATGTACATATAAACTCGTACACTAAATACACCTTCATATTCATATACATACACATGTACATATAAACTCGTACACTAAATACACCTTCATATTCATATACATACACACATACATATAAACTCATACACTAAATACACCTTCATATTCATATACATACACATGTACATATAAACTCGTACACTAAATACACCTTCATATTCATATACATACACATGTACATATAAACTCGTACACTAAATACACCTTCATATTCATATACATACACACATACATATAAACTCATACACTAAATACACCTTCATATTCATATACATACACATGTACATATAAACTCGTACACTAAATACACCTTCATATTCATATACATACACACATACATATAAACTCATACACTAAATACACCTTCATATTCATATACATACACATGTACATATAAACTCATACACTAAATACACATTCATATTCATATACATACACATGTACATATAAACTCGTACACTAAATACACATTCATATTCATATACATACACATGTACATATAAACTCATACACTAAATACACCTTCATATTCATATACATACACATGTACATATAAACTCGTACACTAAATACACCTTCATATTCATATACATACACATGTACATATAAACTCGTACACTAAATACACCTTCATATTCATATACATACACATGTACATATAAACTCATACACTAAATACACATACATATATATACACTTGTACACATCAGCACATACACTATATACACATACATATACATACACATGTACACATAAAGGCATACACTGTATACACATACATATATATATATACACACACATGTTTCAATGATTATGGACATTTTCATTTTATAATTCTTCCCTAGAAATAGTGATGTATGTATATATATATATATATATATATATATATATATATATATATACACATATATATATATACACACATATACACATATTTATATATACATATATATATATATTTATATATATTTATATATATATATATACATATATATATATATATATATATATATACATATATATATATATTTATATATATTTATATATATATATATATATATATATATATATATATATATATGTATATATATATATACACACACACACATATATATATATATATACACCGTTATATATATATATTCCTTCGTTATATATACACACACATATATATATATATATAAATACACACACACACACATGTATATATATATATATATGTATAAATACATATGTATATATATATATATATGTGTATGTGTATGTGTATATATATTTATAGACATTTGCTAGCAAAGAAAAAATGTTACAGGATGATGACTTTCTCCCTATATATATATATATATATATATATATATATATATATATATATATACATATATACATACACACATACACATACATATATACACACACACATACACATACATATATATATATATATACATGTATATACACACACATACACACACACATACATATATATACATATATACACACACATACACATACATACATACATATACATATATA
>OZ024752.1:48231415-48236415 GCA_964016885.1 Eledone cirrhosa | reverse complement strand
AGAGAGAGAGAGAGAAAGAGAGAGAGGGGGGAGGAGGGACCTCTTGTAATATTTAATTTGTTTTTCACATATTTCTTTTGCTATCATGATATTTTTTTTTAACATATATATATATATATATTTCTGTATTTATGTATATATATATATTTATGTATATATATATATATTTATGTATTTATATATATATATATTTCTGTATATATATATTGTATTTATTTATATATATATTTCTGTATTTCTGTATTTCTGTATATATATATATATATATATATATATATATATATATATATATATATGTATATTTATGTATATTATATATATATTTATGTATATATATACATTTATATATATATTTTTTTTTGCAGTTTTTTTGTTGCTTTGTTTGTAATTCATTCTTATTTTGTCACCCCACTCTCTTTCTCTACACACACACACACATATATATAAACATATACATATATATGTATATACACATATACACACACACACAGATATATATAAACATATATATATAAACGTATATATATAGATATATGTATGTATTTTCTTTTTATTCACATTCGTTTGGGATAGACACAATACTAATTTCTTTTGATGTAAATTTAAAACCATGCTTAGCTGCTTATTTGAATTGTTGCTATATATACATACATACATACATACATATATATATATACGTATACATATATGTATATATATATATATATATATATATATGTATATAGAGAGAGAGAGACTGATCTACACAAACTTTCATATTTATGAATTTGTTTCTGTATGTGCGTGTAAAACACACAAAGGGAAGGATAATAAGAATATATAATTATACATATATACATACATACATACATAAATATATACACACACTCACAAATATATATATATTCAGGCACACACACATACACACACACACACACACACAAATAAATTTATATATACACACACTCACAAATATATATATATATATATATATATATATATATATATATATATATATATATATATGCACACATACATACATAAATAAATATATATATACATACACACTCACATATATATATGCAGGCACACATACATGCATAAATAAATATATATATATATATATATACATACACAGTCACACAAATATATATATATGCAAGCACACATACATGCATACATAAATATATATATATATACATACACACTCACACAAATATATATATATGCAGGCACACATACATACATAAATATATATATACATACACACTGACACAAATATATATATATGCAAGCACACATACATGTATAAATAAATATATATATATATACATACACACTCACACAAATATATATATATGCAAGCACACATACATGTATAAATAAATATATATATATATATATACATACACACTCACACAAATATATATATATGCACACATACATACATAAATAAATATATATATACATACACACTCGACACAAATATATATATATGCAAGCACACATACATGCATAAATAAATATATATATATATATACATACACACTCACACAAATATATATATATGCAGGCACACATACATACATAAATATATATATACATACACACTGACACAAATATATATATATGCAGGCACACATACATACATAAATATATATATACATACACACTGACACAAATATATATATATGCAAGCACACATACATGTATAAATAAATATATATATATATATATACATACACACTCACACAAATATATATATATATATATATATGCACACATACATACATAAATAAATATATATATACACACTCACACAAATATATATATATGCAAGCACACATACATGCATAAATAAATATATATATATATATACATACACACTCACACAAATATATATATATGCAAGCACACATACATGCATAAATATATATATATATATATATATATATATATGCAGGCACACATACATGCAAAAAATATATATATATATATATACATACACACTCACACAAATATATATATATATATATGCACACATACATACATAAATAAATATATATATACATACACACTCACACAAATATATATATATGCAGGCACACATACATGCATAAATATATATATATATATATATATACACAAACTCACACAAATATATATATATATATATATATATACAGGCACAATTGTATAGATACATCGTTCTGTCGTACATAAATAAATTCTTGCCTTGAAGAAAGGAATTATCTATAACATTCCATATAGATAACTACTAATGGTTTCCATCAATTGCTAGAATATGTTTCATACAGGCATGGAGTTTGGAAGATTCTACAAGATTCTATGTCTTTCTTCATTGCTTTATATATATATATATATATATATATATATATATAAACAAAAAAAAATATAAAAAATAAATAAAAATAAAATAAAATAAAAAAAATATATATAAAAAAAAATATATATATTCCCCTCACTATATATATATATATATGTTTATCTATAAATGACATACATATATTTAAATGATATACATTGTATATACGTACAGAGAATGTATACAAAAAACATATATGTATATATATATGTGTGTTTTGTATACATTCCCTGTACGTATATACAATGTATATCATTTAAATATATGTATGTCATTTTTTTCTCTCTCCTGTGTGTGTGTGTGTGTGAATGTGTATATATGTGTGTGTATGTAGGTATATATATTTGTGTGTATATGTATATATATATATGTATGTGTGTGTATGTAGGTATATATGTGTGTGTGTATATGTATATATATATGTGTGTGTATATATGTGTGTGTATGTAGGTATATATATTTGTGTGTATATGTATATATATATATATGTGTATATATGTGTGTGTATGTAGGTATATATATTTGTGTGTGTATGTATATATATATGTATATGTGTGTATATATGTGTGTGTATGTAGGTATATATATTTGTGTGTGTATGTATATATATATGGCTTAGTGGTTAGAGCATTGGCCTTGCAATCGAGAGGTTGTGAGTTCAATTCTCAGACCAGGTGATGTGTTGTTTCCTTGAGCAAGACACTTTATTTCACATTGCTCCAGTTTACTCAGCTGTAGAAATGAGATGATAGGGACTGGGGTCCATATCATTCCACTGCAAAGTGGTCGTGGAGGTGTCACGGCAAAAAAGCACCCAGCACTCACTGTAAATGAGGTTGGTGTTAGGAAGGGCATCCAGCTGTAGAAATCAAGCCAGCATCAGTTTCCGTCCCACCCTTGCAAGCAGGGAAAAAGCAGACGTAAAATGCAATGATGATGAATGATGATGTGTGTATATATGTGTGTGTATGTAGGTATATATATTTGTGTGTATATGTATATATATATATATGTATGTGTGTGTATGTAGGTATATATATTTGTGTGTATATGTATATATATATATATGTGTGTGTGTATGTAGGTATATTTGTGTGTATATATATATGTATATATATGTGTGTATGTAGGTATATATGTGTGTGTGTATATATATGTATGTATATGTGTGTGTATGTAGGTATATATATATATATATATATATATATATATATATATATATATATATATATGTGTGTGTGTATGTATATATGGCAGTTTGCTCTTCTGCGCTACTGGTAACATGTAAGCTAGTAGAACCTGTGCATGGTTGGGTCGTTGGCAACTAAACGGGCAACCCCACCAAGCATGCTTGGTGAGCAGGGTGGTTTTGGACACCCTGCAGGATGAAAAACAAAACCAGTCCAAGGAGGAACTCAAGAGAGTCAATGGTCATCCAATAAAGTACCTTGTTTTTGTGGAGTGAGAGACTCCTAGTCTTTATTAAGACACCTCTCTAGGAGTCTGATATAAAACCTGCAACATCGTGTGCATCCACTGATGTAGACCAGTTCTTCTCTTTGGATAAATGCCTTTGATCTTCAGAGAGTGGGATTGGCCCCAAGCAAAGAATTTCCTCTCTTAAAAAAATGTCAATAACAGACATCACTCTGACATTTTTTGCAATGTATTGTATTGCTGGCCATAGGCAAGTCCCTAGAAGCACTAAAAAGCCACATTCATGATGCTGATGTTTAAGTATCAAGCAATGGCATCACTTAAAATCCAGTTGCAGCCATCATCATTATCATCATCATATATATATATCATTTCATTTTTCATTTCATTTTACGTCCGCTTTTTCCCTGCTTGCAAGGGTGGGACGGGAACTGATTCTGGCTTGATTTCTACAGCTGGATGCCCTTCCTAACACCAACCTCATTTACAGTGAGTGCTGGGTGTTTTTGTTTTTTTTTGCCGTGGCGCCTCCACGATCACTTTGCAGTGGAATGATAGGGACCCCAGTCCCTATCATCTCATTTCTACAGCTGAGTAAACTGGAGCAATGTGAAATAAAGTGTCTTGCTCAAGGAAACAACACATCACCCGGTCTGAGAATTGAACTCACAACCTTTTGATTGCAAGGCCAATGCTCTAACCACTAAGCCATGTGCCTCCATATATATATATATATATATAAATTTCGTTTGATTTTTTTCGTATATATATATATATATAAATATATATATATATTTATAAATATATATGTATTATATATATTAATGATATTAATAAATGGAAACTATATTTATAAAACCATATTTATTCTATTATATATATTTCAAGGGTACCAAAACTTTGGTATGCTCTCATCAGATAAAATACAAAGTTTGTTTCATAAATAGTGACATATCCAGGAATGAGACCTTAACGGTTCAAATTAAATATCCCTTTGCTTATATATATATATATATATAATCGAATATAATTCACCCCCGTTTTATGTCTGAGAAATGAGCAAAAATTCAAAGCCTGTGCATGGATCGAGACAGTTAACCAGCACATTATGTTTAGATGAGTGGAGAATATATTTATGAAGTTTTAATACTTTGATATTTTAAAATCAAAGTATAATTTTTGTTTCACAACTTAATTA
>OZ024752.1:48208915-48228915 GCA_964016885.1 Eledone cirrhosa | reverse complement strand
TATGTGTGTGCCTTAAAGTGTAACAGTGAATTCTGAGTTCGTTTCGCCATCGATCGCCCATCCGCCATTTTACGTTTTTGATATACCCTACCCTTGAATCCCAAAAGCAGACGATTCAAAATGGATTCTACCATAGCGTATTCGAAACGGTAATCCTTCTCGCTTATAACGACATTTTCTTTGGTTATATTGCTAATAATACATTTTATTTTTACTGATATTTTTTATATATACAAATTCTATAAAAAAATGTTATTATTATGTAGTTTAAAATGTTTTTTATTGTCGCATTCGTCTCGTGTTTTAAGCCATTTTTTCTACAGAATAGACTTACAAAATGGAGGATTATTTGTGACTTCAAGACAGGGACACCATAACAGTTTGGTATCCCACTATGACATCGTTTCTTCCTAATTTTCGACATTCTGTAATGAGTTTAGTATCATTATTAGTAAACATTGTCTTGAAGTTTTAATATGATGCAATTACGGCGCTGTTTTATACTTTACAAGACTATATTGTCAAAGTTTCATATGGTACACGTTGAGAGTTAGTAAGTTTTTTTATTTTTACTGAAATTTTGCAGAGTACTCGATGCTTGGGGTAGTAGAGTATGGTTATAGTATACTGATTCAGCACCCTACGGCTGAGCTCTTGCCGTTTCATATATTATATTGAACGGCAAATAACAGTAAAGCATTCCAGACGCGACAGTCTGGTCGATATATTGTTTATATGAATAATTGTTTCTACCTTTTGGCACAAGGCCAGCAATTACCCCCAGTGTATTAAAGGTACTTTATTTTATCGACCCCGGAGGGATGAAAGGCAAAGTTAACCTCGGTGGGATTTGAACTCAGACCGTAAAGGGACGTTACTCTATGCTGCAAAGCATGGCGTCCGATCTTCGACTGATACTGCCAATCCACTGCTTATACCGTTTTCTATTCTCGCTATTCTTGCCTTTCATCCTTACGGGGTCGATAAAATAAAGTACCAGTAATGCACTAGGATAATTGCTGGCCTTGTGCCAAAAAGTAGAAACAATTATTACATAACTTTGAATGTATCGAAATACGATTATCGTAATTACATAAACAAATACGCACAACAAAGGGGGTGTGTTGTTTTTACTAGTTGTTGTTGTTGGTCAAATTACCTTTATAAATTATTTACTATTGTAAATTGTTAATGATAGATTTAAACATAAATAAATAAATAAATAAAGGGTACTCTATCGAAAATATTGAAGTTTTCTATCTACATGTGTCGGCATATTTCATCTATTTCGTTTAAAACCAACATTGCAATTCAATATATACGCTTAATAAACACATTTTCCATTTCAAATAATAATTTGAAATTGAAAATATATTCTCTCAAAGGAGTTCAAATATAATATTTTATAATAGAAAAAAAAAAAACAACCGAAAAGGTTTGTCTCAGTTTCTTCAAAATAAATCTGATTTCGTTTAAAAGGAATCTCAAACTTGTATTTGGTAGCTCGACAACATAATTACTATTTAGTACCCTAACTACGATTTTATTTCATTATAACGTTCTTAATAATTGTTTATTCTTTATATGAGTAAATGTATGTTTTAAATGACATTTTGCAGAGAGATACGTTTTCGAAGGTTTAGAGTACGATTTCCTTTACACGCGTACACACCGATGTTATATATATATATAGTTATGTAATAAACAACATAAGGCAATTATTCCATTTACCAGTGGTTTCTTAAAAGCAAAAAAGTTTGCTTTCAATCATCAGAATGAAAACATCATATATATATATATATATACTGTTATTAATTTCATCACGGTAATCGTAATGTACAACTTGGAAAACATATGTCTACAAAATTTCATTTAAAAAGAAATATGTTTTATTCAGAAAGTTGAAGAAACCGAACCGACGGGACACAAGACTTGCAGTCAAGCCCCCAATTTTCAAAGGTGTAAATTACGATAATGTTTGATTAAATTAAAAATAAAATAAACTCAAAAGATAATTTATTTTCTAATTTCAAGTTGTAGAAACGACATTAGATTTCTGTAGAAAATATATCTATGACATTATATAAATTGACGAAATTGGAAGGTATGATGTAAGAAATTCTGTGTTTACATTTAACCCACTCCAAACACAGCTAGAAAAGTATTTAATAAACTAAAGAGGTGTTAACGAGAAGAAAATCTTCAGTAATGGGGGTATTATATTCCTATCTTCCTTTCTACGAAATCGTAATAAACTTTCACGTTTGGAGGAACAACTAAACTGTAAGTTAGGTTCATTCTCTGGAATACTTTTATCAATCTGAAATTGGGTAACTAAATGGGCGGAATCGTTAAAAAACAGACCTGGAAATAAGGAAACGAAAATATCTCGACCGATACATTGCATACACACACATTAGGTCTTAGAAGACTCTCTTCGGCTCGTGTGTATGTGTGTGTAAAATTCTTTGACTCGTATGTGTGTGTGTATAGAATAGTCTCACACACACACACATAGTCTTTTATTGATTTCAGTCGTTAGGCAACGGCCATGCTGGGGCACTGCCTTAAAGTGATTTAGTTGATCGTATTGACCTCATTAGGCGGTGGATTGGCAGTATCGGCAGAGGGTCGGACGCCATGCTATGTAGCACAGAGTTACGACCCTTTACGCTCTGTGTTCAAATCCCGCCGTGGTTAACTTTGCCTTTCATCTTTCATCCTTACAGGGGGTCGATAAAATAAAGTACCAGTAATGCACTGAGATAATTGCTTGCCTTGTGCCAAAAGTAGAAACAATTATTCATTTTTTTAAAGTCTAATACTTATTTTATCGATGTCTTTGTGTCAAACCGCTAGGTAAAATGTGTGTGTGTGAGTGTGAGAGAGAGAGAGAAGCATGTGAAATGAATCCGGTGAATGAAGCAAAGTATGTTTTATTTTATTTCAAGTTCTATTGTCAATGATACCCCGAAATGATAAATGTTGAAATAGTCTGGGAGGGAAGGAGAGAAAACAAATGGAAAAAAATCCATTTATAAAATTTCGGATGTGGAACTTCATGTCTACCGATTCTATTTACGGAAAAATTATCTGCAACATTAAGTTTATTTTGTTATTCAGAGAACATTAGTTCCAGCGATTTAAAGTTGAAGTGGTTCTTTCTGTGTATCTTCAGGTTAAAAATTGGTACGAGGTCGTTGAAGAAATAAATACATTTGCTCTCTTTAGATTTTTGGATGATCGAATATTGATGAGTTATTGACACTTGCCGTATATTAAGTTAGGTTACTGACACGTAAGAATTATTTGAGATGGAATAGATAATATATATACATCCTTCACCATTCTCTTATGTCATTGCTTGCTCGCTAAATTATGTTCTTGTTCGTATACAGTGGTAAATTAACAGGAAACTATCTTGTATCTGAAATTATACGTTCAGCTCATTTCCTATTAGGCCACGCAGCGCTGGTTATATTATAACAAAACGAAACGAAATCTGTGCAGTGAAATAATTGTTTCTGATTTTGGCACGAGGCCAACAATTTGAGAGAAAGGGAAAGTCGCCATCAGTGCATTACTGGTACTTTATTTTAATCTTACGACTTCATGAGAAAGCATTTGGGTAAACGTTCAACTTGTTAAAAATAGCAGCCAAATCTCAATTAAGTTACTCTATTATTTACGTCGTTTATTTCTATATAATAAAATACTTGTTATTCATAGTTGTATAAATAACGTTACAAATTGTTTATAATTCTTACAGAATGAAAATATAAACGTATGCAATATATACAATTAATTATTGCTAGGAACCTTATAAATATAATTGTACAAGATATAAGAATATAATAATACAAGATATAAGAATATAGATATAAAAATAAATATATAATGATAAAACCTGAATAGATAAATAAATACATAAATACCTACTCAACAATTTAAAAATATAACATGAACTTAAAATATTCATTAAGATATTAAGCTTCAAATTAATTGCTCAGAAGGTCTGATATGAGAATTGTCAACAATGAAAACTAAAAGAAAACCTGAACATGATTCTATGTGAATTGTGATAGTTGAAGACTAAGAATCTGAAGTAAGTATCTTAATGAAGTAGAGAAAAACATCATAGATTAATTTGAAAAGATTAAGATTAGATGGTAATCCCTGCCTGGGGAAAATGAAGAATATAGTTTAGAAAAATAAAAGAAACTCTACAATATACTTGAATTTGAAAGAGAAAACATATATATATTTACTTTATATATATATATATATATATATATATATATATATATATATATATATATATATATATATATATATATATATATATATAGAGAGAGAGAGAGTGTATGTATGTATGTGTATATATATATATATATATATATTCACACACAAAGTGTTTACAAATGTGAGTTGCTATCAAATATATAAGATGTCCCCAAAAATGTATACACACTTTTATTAGAATGCTGTTGTAGTGTGTATACATTTTGAGGGATACCCTGCATATACACACACGCCGATGCATCCACTCATATACATATATATATATATATATTATATATATGCACACACTATATATATACACAGACAGATCTCTCTCTTACATGTGTGTGTGAGTATGTATTAACTTTGGCTCAGATTGAATAATTATAGATATAAAGACCTTTTACCAAATTGTAAGATTTAAAATTATCCCCCCACCCTCTGTCTTATACACACACTCACACATAAATATATGTATCTGTAAATGAAAGAATTTATCTCTATCACAAATAGATTTTAAAATATAAATCTATTTCTTTTCGGTTTTGTTCATTTTTCTGTTTTGTTCATAAACTTTTAAATACATACATAATTAACAATTGAATTGGAAAACAAAACAAAATTCATATAAGAAGTGGGGAAAGGAAAAGAAGACAAATACAGACATTTGGTGTGTGTGTTTGTGTGTGTGAGCATGTATATGTGTGTGCATGTGTGCTGGTTCACATCACTGAGCCATGCTTACTGGTTCACATCACTCACTCACTGAGCCATGCTTGCTGGTTCACATCACTCACTCACTGAGCCATGCTTGCTGGTTCACATCACTCACTCACTGATCCATGCTTGCTGGTTCAACTCATTTGTTGGCTGAGCCTTGCTTGTTGATATAAATCACAGACTGATCAACCACTTGAACTGCAATTTTAAACTGCTATCGGACACAAATTGATTAGCCTTATAATAACTGTGAAATTAGTGATTATTTCACCATTTATTCGAGTGGGAAAAATATCAACCATTTTTTTTTAAATTTATTTTTCATATCTTAATCATCATCATCATCATCCTTCTCAGTAATTACCACCATTCTCACTAACAGACAAAGACTTTTCTTAGTTGGTACCAACTGGTCATCTCCTGTTCCACTCTAACCAATGTAGCATGTAACATCTATAAACTTATCAATCTTATTTCTTCATCTTGACACCTATCTTCCTTGAATCTGGGAACCTGTCCCCCCCTACAGTATTCATTCTGTACACAGCTTTGTCTAATGCCATTTATTTGTGTCGCACCCATGTCCATGATCACTTCCATTTTCTATTTTTTAATATGTTATGATGGTGTGACATACCTGTTTGGTATATCTGTCGAAACGAGGGTAACACTCAAGGTATTCATCAGATGTAATTCCGAACTACCGACGACGAGAGACTACAACGAGACTCCATGACTCCATGACACACAGATCCCATGACAGTTCACTTCAAGTTCTTATTTATATAGTTTCGTCTGGTCCACTATTAGTTACGCGGCGGGTGGGGGGGGGGGGATTCAGCTTAATATGAGTAGTTGACCAGTGTGTCATGTTAGCAATTACTGACAAAACAGAGACAGGGGGGGGGGGGGATAACTTAAAAAACAAAACATAAACTAAACAACAAAACCTAAAGCTGAAGTTTAAAACAACACAAATAAATAGATGGGAATTTGCATGAATAGATAAGACACCAAATTAAAGTACAACATATCATTTCATATAATATAAGAAAGGATTGATAAAACCATTGATTTAGAGAACTTAGTTTATTACAGATTCATTACCTTCTTCCTTTCTTCCTTCCTTCCTACATCGCTTTTCTCTCTTTTTTTTTTTTTTTTTTTTCGTTTTTGTTTAGTCTTATCATTCCTAAATGTCAGGAGAAAGATTAAATTGGTAATCCAAGACTCTAGAACTAACCATGATTACACATTTAAAAATATTGAAAGAAATAGTTTCGAATACTTTATCATTTTTGTGGCGTATATTTAGTGGGAAGAAAATAAAGAATTCGATGTTGACTTCATTCTCTTCTATTAGTTGCTATTATTTTCACTTATATTAGATGGTGTAATTTAATTTTTCTTTTATCAGTGGAATGGTAAATAGTTTCCCAGTCAATAATGAGTTATATTTTATATTCCACATGGAAACATAGCTATTAGAATGTGTGTTAGTATGAATGTATGTTTGTATGCATGTTTGTATGTATGTATATAATGTGTGTGTATGGATGTATATATATGTATAACATACATTTATGTATAGTATGTATATATATATAACATATATTTATGTATAGTATATATATATATATGTGTGTGTGTGCCCGTATATATATATATATATAAATATATAAATATGTCTATATAAATGTGTGTATACATATATACACACAAAATGTGTATATATATGTATGTATGTGTATGTCTATATATATATACACATTACGTATATATACATGTATATACATATGTGTATGTATGTATAAATATATATATGTGTGTGTGTATGCATATAGATGTATGTAAGAAAGAAAGTTTAAAATAAACATATGTAATTGCCTGCTTTTATTAATGAGAAAGTAAAATCTATCATTATAACAAATTGAATTTAAAATCATATTGCAGTGTTGTTACTTGTCTTTGTCTGTCTTTCTGTGAGTTCATTTTATTGTTTTTTTTATAAATTCACTAATTTGACAGTTTTCTATATTTTGTATATGTAATCTTTATAATGGCTGCAGCCAAATTCTTAGAGAATAATAAAGTTTTTTGTTTTTTTTATTTAGAAAATAAGAACCGATCTTGATACTTCCATAGCATCTAATTTGAGGTAGTAAAAAAAAAAATGTTGTCTGCTCATAGATTTATAGTTCATATCCCCACACACTTGTATTGTGCTGTGTCCATGGTCTAAATCTAAAGTCTGTCTGAAGCCATTTAAGGCTCGTTAGACCGATGCTTATCCTAGTTTAATGATGTGAAGCGACTAAGCGTACAAGACTTCCTCCCCCCCCCCTGGACAGGATGCCAAACCATCACAGGGTTAAACCCCCAGCTATTGCTGGTACTCATTTTATGCTGAGTATACTGGAGCAATGTGGAATTAAGTGTTTTGCTCAAGAACACAACCCAGTCCAGGAATCAAACCCACAACATTATGATTGTAAGTCCAACACCCTTACCACTAGGCCACACACCTCCACAGAACACAACACACAACCCAGTCCAGGAATCAAACCCACAACATCATCGTAAGTCCAACACCCTTACCACTAGGCCACACACTTCCACAGAACACAACACACAACCCAGTCCAGGAATCAAACCCACAACATTATGATTGTAAGTCCAACACCCTTACCACTAGGCCACACACTTCCACAGAACACAACACACAACCCAGTCCAGGAATCAAACCCACAACATTATGATTGTAAGTCCAACACCCTTACCACTAGGCCACACACTTCCACAGAACACAACACACAACCCAGTCCAGGAATCAAACCCACAACATTATGATTGTAAGTCCAACACCCTTACCACTAGGCCACACACTTCCACAGAACACAACACACAACCCAGTCCAGGAATCAAACCCACAACATTATGATTGTAAGTCCAACACCCTTACCACTAGGCCACACACTTCCACAGAACACAACACACAACCCAGTCCAGGAATCAAACCCACAACATTATGATTGTAAGTCCAACACCCTTACCACTAGGCCACACACCTCCACAGAACACAACACACAACCCAGTCCAGGAATCAACCCCACAACATCATCGTAAGTCCAACACCCTTACCACTAGGCCACACACCTCCACAGAACACAACACACAACCCAGTCCAGGAATCAAACCCACAACATTATGATTGTAAGCCCAACACCCTTACCACTAGGCCACACACCTCCACAGAACACAACACACAACCCAGTCCAGGAATCAACCCCACAACATCATCGTAAGTCCAACACCCTTACCACTAGGCCACACACCTCCACAGAACACAACACACAACCCAGTCCAGGAATCAAACCCACAACATTATGATTGTAAGTCCAACACCCTTACCACTAGGCCACACACCTCCAAATTCTTCATTAATCAATTCAAATACAGTGATAGGGTTAAAATAAACAGCTTTGTATCTTAAAACCAAGGTGGGAGAGGGTGGGAGCTCATACGGTTTGGTATCAGAAGGGTTAAGTTGATTCTTATTTATTTTATTTTAGAAAATTAGGCCAGGCATTGTTGACAACATTTCTGGTTTAACAGTTTAACAGTTGTGCTGTATGGTCAAGGGAATGAAGACTGACTCAGTTAAACAAAAGATGCAGTTCTTATTCTCCCTTCACAAGTATGATGAGGATTCTGAAGCCTGGCATATTCTGTGCATTCAGATAGAAAATTGTGACCTTTTGATTGACAGCACATTGTATATGTTCACAGCAAGAAGTAGGAAGGTTTAATTGACAGCATGTTATGTATATGTCCATATGTATATTGAGAGTTGTGATTTGATTGACAGTCTCTTACATGTGCTGTGAAATAAAAAAAAAATTAAAAAAAAGAACGTTAACTCAACATTTTGAAGTTCCACGACGGCGACGACCATCACCAACAACAACAACAACCAAATTCATATCTTTCATTGCATTTTATATTTGTTTCTAACTTTTATTAGTGTGACAAATACCATATATACATGAGTATAAGTTGCATCTTCATTTTACATACAACATATTTAGTTCAGTTCTTGGTTTGTACAGGTTATGTAGGTCCAGGAAATAAGTTGCATTCTGTTTATTTTTTAAGCCTTATTTTTGTAAAAAAGGTGCAACTCACTCATGAGTATATGCAGTACTATAAACTGTGTAATTTCCATTTAGATAGGTACACTATATCCTTGTGTATTGTAAAAGGCAACTTAATCCTTTAGCATTTAAATCAGCTGTATCTGGCCAGAGTTCTCTCACCTCTTTCTGTTCAAACCAGACATAATCGCCCACTCAGTGATGTTAAGATATTGTTCTCAAAATCTCATAGATTCAATATTATGTGAGATAAAGCCTTTACCATGAAAATACAATAGTATATTTAGAGTAATGTAAATGCTAAATGGTTAACAAATTGGTGCAAGGAATGGCATCTGGCTGTACAACATTGCCCATAAAATGCCTCAATGATGAGTATGAAGTTTATCATGGACATACCAAGCTAATCCATGCTTTAGCATTAAAAATGACATTAAAATGCTTGTTGTATATGGTATCTCAAAGCTATAAGTACTACATTCTTCTGAGATACACATGATTTCTGTCACCAATCTCTCAGCTGCTTATAAATACTCCCATCTTCTGAGATACAAATGATTTCTACTGTCACCAATCTTCCAGCTCAGCTGCTTATAAATTTCAGACAGGATCTTGTTCTTCAGATATTTGGATTGTTTTGGTGTCTTTCAGTTTATATATACTGGGGTTCATTATGAGGTGTATTAGAAGTTATTCTATCAGAAATCAAATCTCACTTTATATTCTTTGATTGATTTGTTGATAATTTTTAAAACTCTTAATATTAAATCACCTGAAACTGTCTCTGTTTCTGCGATACAAAGCTGTGTATTTTAAAATGTCTTGACCTACTCATATTATGGAAAAGGACATAAAAACGATGACACACATACATACACACACACATATATATAATCTTACACACATTATTTAGAAAATGTAAAAGAAACACAAACATAAGGACATATATATATGTTTATATATATATATATATATATACATAGGTGTTTATATATATATATATCATCATCATCATCATCATCATCATCATCATCGTTTAACGTCCCTGTTCCACGCTTGCATGGGTTTGGACGGGGGTTTTCCCACTTGAGGCAAGAGTGGTTGTCTTGCTCGCATAGGACTGTCTGGCGGGTTTTCTACAGCTGGATGCCCTTCCTAACACCAACCACATTTACAGTGTGGGGCTGGGAGGTTTTTACCGTGTTGCCTACACGGCCACATTACAGCGTGGACTGTCTGATATATATATATATATATATATATATATATAATTTTATGCCTGCTTTTCCCTGCTTGTTATATCAATTTGTTTTTATAATTTTATAAATGTCAAAATGTGTGTGGGTGCTCCTACTGCTTGAATTTCTTTATCTCTTGAATATTTAATAAGTTTAAATATTTAAATAATAGCTGTTCTAATTTCCCTTTCCTAAACATTCAACTGCATATATAACAGACTCATCAATCACTTTGTCAAAGATATTACTAAGTCATTCACCAAATTTAAAATTATCTCAGACCCCAACAAATTATGACACATGATAAAGTATATTATACTAAATCTTTGGGCTAAGATTTGCTCCCTTTTTATTGTTTCTCTGGTTTTAGCCATTAGACAGCGACCATGCTGGAGCAATGCCTTGAAAGTTTTTAGTTGGCCATATTGGTCTTAGTATATATATTACTCTTACCTGTTCCAGCCATCTGGCTGAGGCCATACTGGGGCACTGCCCTTGTATATCTATATATATATATATATATATATTTTTTTTCAAGTTTCAGACTTATATTATCGATCTCATTTTGAAGAACCACTAAGTTACAGAACATAAATAAACGCATGCACACATACACACACAAACATAGGCTTATATGCACACACACACACATATTTCTCTCTCTCTCTCTCTCTCTCTCTATATATATATATATATATATATATATATATATAACGAGTGACTTTTTAGTCCAGCCAGCGACTTGAAAACTCTGGTACAAACACTACACTTGTGACAATTATTGACACTTAGTGCTGGGCCCATGGTACCATGTGATGACAAGTGCAGAGAGATCTCCAGATACAAAGCAATGCCTGTGCCGTGAAGCTTTTATAGTGAGCAAAGGCACTGCACAAAGCCAGTCCTACTTAACCAAGACGATATTTACCAAAAAGAACAAGTCAACATCATTGGATACCATCAGGGTTGCAGGTGTTATATCAGAATTTTCCTTCTCCTAGAATTCTGCCTTGACAAAGGCTAAGGGGTCATCTCTCCCAGTGATTTTGGATGGCCATTGACTCTTAAGATATATATATATATACACACACACACCCACACACACAATAGGTCTCCATACATCTTGCTTGGGGTCTACCACTGGGTTTCCTGTCGGCTGAGTTTGCCTATCTATAAAATCTGTTCAGTGATTCTCTCCTGAAGCATTGTGACAACACGGCTACAGTATCAGTGTTGTGATCTCTCAATTAAATAGTTGACTGTATTTATAATTCATCTGCTGACTTTAGAACGTATTTGTAAAACTTGTAATAATACGTTTTCATGCAGTCGTGTATTTGTTACTGTCAAAATTATTCATCTTTTTAAGTACAGAACAAGTCGGGAGTATTCAATAGTTTCTATACATTAAAATTACTTGAAAGATGTTACATTGAAACTTCTTTTCTTTCATGTAATTTATTACTACCAACCTTTCTGGCTCTGAATTATTGAAAACCTGACAAAATACTTTATATGTTATACCCTAATTTCAAGGGAGCTCAAGGGAGCTCATAACAGCTGCTTACTTGAAAAGGATGTCCACACTGACAAGATTTACTGTTAGTCATACAAACTAGATTGTCGGCTGGCTGCTGTGGATTTCAGTGAAACAAACTTAAAGTTGTCATCTGGAATATTCTCATAGTACTCTGTAATATCTATTGCAGGTTTAAAATCTAGGTTAAAACAAAGATATGTAAATGGTGCCTGAAGGTGTGTTTTCCAATGTTTATTTTTGCCTATTAACTTTATATTTATTATATATATATATATATATATATATATATATATATATATATATATTAGAAAGTGAGGTTTTTTTTACAAAATGAAAAATAACCAAGGTGTCCTACACGAGTGAAAGTATAAGGAAAAAAGATGAAATCAAAAATGCAACTGGAGTCTTATTTTAAAAAAAATATATATATTTATTTGGTTCCTTTACCGGTTTCGCAGTTCTTCTGCTTTCCAAAAGTAGAGTTGAGATGGAGGGTCTGTGGTTTTTCTCACATCTGAGATGTGAGAAATGTATATATGTATATATATATATATATATATATATATATATATATATATATATAGTGGAACGCTGGTGAGTTATATCCGTAGTAGAAGAGCACTCACTCCATAGGATGAGTTTGGTGAATTAACTATTATGTAACTACTTCTATACACACACACATATATATATATAATGTGTGTGTGTGTGTTGTTGACAGCTGAGAGAAAAGAGTACTCAATACTGAAGTAGAGTTTTAATATTTTATTAAGGCTAAATAGTGAGTCTTATTATTCTGGAGTTTCCCCTTTTATCACAGGATCATCAGACAATATATATATATATGGAGGCACATGGCTTAGTGGTTAGAGCATTGGCCTTGCAATCAAAAGATTGTGAGTTCAATTCTCAGACCGGGTGATGTGTTGTTTCCTTGAACAAGACACTTTATTTCACATTGCTCCAGTTTACTCAGCTGTAGAAATGAGATGATAGGACTGGGGTCCCTATCATTCCACTGCAAAGTGGTCGTGGAGGTGCCACGGCAAAAAAGCACCCAGCCCACACTGTAAAGTGGACGTGTAGGCGCCATAAAAAAAAAAGCAGCCAGCACTCACTGTAAATGAGGTTGCTGTTAGGAAGGGCATCCAGCTGTAGAAATCAAGCCAGAATCAGTTCCCGTATGAGCAAGGCATGGTCAGCAGACTGGCTTCTGCCCACAACAGGACAACCTGTCTAACCCATGCTAGCGTGGAAGAACAGGCGTAAAACGGTGATGATGATGATATATATATATATATATATATCAGAAAAAAGGCAGTGAATGGCAGTTGTTACAGTGTTAGATTAAATGCCTTGCTGTATTTTATCAACTCGTCTGCACTCTCTGTTTGAATCCTATCAAGGTCAACTTCGCCTTTTAAGTTTGACAAATAAAGTACCACTTCAAGCTGGCTGGTTGATGGAATCATTAGAGAACATTTGATGTGCTGCTTTGCAGTTTCTCTTTGGGCATTTTATGTTCCAAGTTTGCCTGCAATGTCACTGACACTAAGCTCTATTGACCTTTGCTTTTCCCTTGGATGACATCAGTGGTGTAAAGTGACTAGCTTGTAGAGACTGACTGCTGGGATCTTTTACACAAAAACGCCATGCTCAGTCCAATACACTGGAAAGAAATTTACCAAATAGAGAATCATAGTCTCACAAGACAGTCATCAATGGCAGATTTATTAAAAAAGCAATTGCGTCTATGCCAGACTTATCTAAATATTTTCATTGTAACTTCATTAACTGATTGCAATAGATATGTCTAAACAAATAAGGTATAATTGTCCTCCATACTTTATTATTCTACACTGTTATCCCTATCCTGATCTTGTATGGAGCAATGATACAACAATAGCATCACCAACATTGTACTGTGTAACACAAAGATTGCACAGATTTAAAGTGCATTACGTAAAAATTGTCTTGCCATTATTGTCTTCGTTTTCTATCTTATCTATTATTATTATCATTATTATTATCATTGTTATTGTTATTATTATTATCATTGTTATTATTGTTATTATTATTATTATTATTGTTGTTGTTGTTGTTGTTGTTATTTGAACTATTGTATTTTAGAATAAAGAAACTACGTATGTAAATTAGTGTAAAGGTCTATGGACATCTTCCTCTCTTTGGTTTGCTTTTTATAAACCAAAAAATAAATAAATAAAATAAAATACTAAAAAAAAAAAAAACCCAGCAACAAACATATAAAAACAATAATGAATAAATACAATAAGTAAGTGAATATAATTCTTAAGAATGTGGAACAAAGGTACTGAAGTGTGTGATTCAAAGAACTTAGTCACAGATTTCTTCTTTTTTCCTTTTCTTTTTGATGATGATTTTTATCTTTTATTCAAAATTCAATGTCAGCTTCTTCTTCTTCTTCTTCTTCTTCTTCTTCTTCTTCTTCTTCTTCTTCTTCTTCTCAACGATGAAATAAAATGATTTCTTCGTCTGGCTGCTTGTATCCCCATTAATTGGTTCCGAGAAATGATAATTGCTTGTCAACAATTCCCTCCTCCTGAGTTTACTTAGGATCTCTACATCTATCTCGTCTCAATAATAAACCATCGCAAATGTTCTCTCTTTTTTTTTCTTTTTGTTATTTTTTTAGCCCCCCCCCTCCCCCCTTATATTTTTTGTTTGTTTTGGTTTTACCTTCTCTTCCTGAACATTTTTATTTCATTTATTTAATTTTTTGTATTTATTTTTATCACCCTCTTTATCTCTTTTTCTCTCTATCATATTATCCTTTATTTATTTTTTATATTCTTTCGGGTTTCGGTGCAATGGCGATAAAAAAAGACAGAATATTATATACATATATATATATATATATATATATATATATATATATATAAAGGGAGTGGAAATGATTTTGATTCAGAACTTGATCCATAAATCCGAAACAAAAGATTTTTGCAGATGTATAGATTAAACCTGTTCTGACTTTCTAAACCCTCCTTCTTGCTTTTCTTATAGCAATAACCCTTAGCCAAAGCACAAAGCTTTTTTTTTCAATACTTAATTACAATTTCTGAGACTTGCAATGCAACCTAGTTTTATATTCGTATATAAAATCTTCATTGACATTTTTTGAACTGAACCAAGGAACTGCTGGAAGAACTCCTAGGCTCTTTTGTTTCTGTATATAATTTGTTTTAACAATAGAATAAACATGACAAAAGCTATATAAGGGGGTTTATCTTGATATATATTATATATACTAATATATAAATAAGTTTATATGTATATATATATATGATTGTGTGTGTGTATATATATATGTGTGTGTATATGAAGTTGCATGGTGAAGTAGCTAAGTTGTTGGACTTCGGATCATTATCGCATGAGTTTGATTCTGGGATACACACACACATATATATATATTTATATATTTTTATTTTATAGAAGGAGCTTCTACAGGACTAGTACTGTTTCATTCAGATGAAATCTTCAGGAAGCTGGGTGTCATATTGGCTAATTGACCACTCCCCAAAGAAAAAACGGCCTGTGCCATGAAGTGGTCCTGTGTACCTAAATAACCCCCCCCCCCCCCTTCCACCACCCCTCCCTTACCATTACCTAAATGTATAAATACCAGAACTTAATATGACACCCAGCTTCCTGAAGATTTCATCTGAATGAAACAGTACTAGTCCTGTAGAAGCTCCTTTTATAAAATAAAAATATTTTACTCTGCCATGTATTGAGTACCTTACTTACTGTGGTTATCCCCGACTCAACCCGGGACCTACGTATATATTTATATATATATATATATATATATATATATATATATATATATATATATCCCATGCTAGCGTGGAAAGTGGATGTTAAATAATAATTGTTTCTACTTTTGGCACAAGGTCAGCAATTACCCAGTGTATTACTGGTACTTTATTTTATCGACCCCGTAAGGATGAAAGGCAAAGTTAACCTCGGCGGGATTTGAACTCAGATCATAAAGGGAGGTAACTCTATGCTTCAAAGCATGGCGCCCGACCCTCTACCGATACTGCCAATCCACCGTCCATGGTGGATGTTAAATAATAATGATTATATATATATATATATATATATATATATATGTATATATATATATATATATATATATATATATATATATATATATATATATATCATCATCATTATAGTGTCCAATTTCTCTGCTTGTAAGGGTTATACTTATATATTCACACAGAGCCTCACACACTTATATATATATATATATATATATATAAGGGTGTGTATATGAATGTATATATATATATATATATATATATATATATATATATATATATAATGTTTCACTGTGTATTCATCCATATGTGTGTATGTATGTGTGTATATATATATATATATATAATGTTTCACTCTGTTCATTCATCCATATGTGTGTGTATATATATATATATATATATATATATATATATTTGTGTATGTATATATATATATATATAATGTTTCACTGTGTGGATTCATCCATATGTGTGTGTATATATGTGTATATATATGTGTGTATATATGTGTGTATATATATATATAATGTTTCACTCTGTGCATTCATCCATATGTGTGTATATATGTGTATATATATATATATATATAATGTTTCACTATGTGCATTCATCCATATGTGTGTATATATGTGTGTATATATATATATATAATGTTTCACTCTGTGCATTCATCCATATGTGTGTATATATGTGTATATATATATATATATATAATGTTTCACTCTGTGCATTCATCCATATGTGTGTGTATATATGTGTATATATATATATATATATAATGTTTCACTCTGTGCATTCATCCATATGTGTGTGTATATATGTGTATATATATATATATAATGTTTCACTATGTGCATTCATCCATATGTGTGTGTATATATGTGTATATATATATATATAATGTTTCACTATGTGCATTCATCCATATGTGTGTGTATATATGTGTATATATATATATATAATGTTTCACTATGTGCATTCATCCATATGTGTGTGTATATATGTGTATATATGTGTATATATATGTGTGTAGATATATAATGTTTCACTGTGCATCCATTCATATACTACCAGTCTTCTGTTCCTTCTCTTATTATCATTCAAAGAAGACATAATATACATCATGACTACTCTATTATCTAATATACTATATATCTCTTCATCTTCTACCCTCTCTCCATCTCTCTCTCTTTCCCTTGCTCTCCCCCCTCCCCCTCTCTCTCTCTCTCTCTCACTATATATATCTACATCCCTCTTTCTTTCCCCTATCATTTTACTTCTAATTTTACCCAGAAAAATAAAAAGGACAAAGAACATTTTGTACCAAATACGCTCACTTTTAACTTTGTTGCTGTTGTTTGGGCTTTCTCTTCGCCATCATCATCATCGTCATCATCATCATCATCATCATTATTATTATTATTATAGGGCGGTGGATTGGCAGTATCGGTAGAGGGTCAGACGCCATGCTTTGCAGCAAAGAGTTTCGGCCCTTTACATTCTGAGTTCAAATCCCGCCGAGGTTAACTTTGCCTTTCATCCTTACAGGGTCGATAAAATAAAGTACCAGTAATGCACTGGGATAATTGCTGGCCTTGTGCCTAAAGTAGAAACTATTATTATTATTATTATTATTATTATTATTATTATTCTTTGAGTCTCAGTCATTGATGTTATTTAACTGGAAAGTTTGTTGAAATAAATATTATTATTATTATTATTATTATTATTATTATTATTATTATTATTATTCCTTATTTCATTCCTTGTCTCTTATTTGTTGCTGTTGTTGTTGAAGTAAATATATAGTCTGTAAGTTGTTGAGTTTGTTTTGTTTTTGTTTGTTTGTTTGTTTTGTTTGTTTGTTTGTTTTTCAATGCAGCATTTGCAGTGGTTTTGTTTCCGTTTCTCTGTACTAAAGTTGGATGCTAATGTACATTTTATTATTCATGTTATTGCTGAAGCATACACACCCGCACGTGTATATATATATATGTGTGTGCTTGTGTGTGTGTGTATGTGTGTTGAAGACATAAATATATACACTCAATGTGGAAAACATAAATATATACACTCCTGTATACAGACTTTGATGTGAAATGGATAGGAATGAAAACGAGAAAATAGAAGACAAGAGGCATCAGTGTTTATGTAAATGGAGTGATAGTTAGTTAGATAGATATATGTGTTAATAGATAGATATGTTTCTTTATTAGCCACAGGGGCACAAAAGAAGGGGACAAATACAAAGGGGGAAGTTTACATACAATAAAAACGTGTAAAATGTTATCACAAATGCGATTTAAAAAATTAGTTGATTTTCCCCAATAGGGGGAGACAGTTCATATGGGTAACACATACCCCCCCGAAAAAAATGTGAAACCCTCATCTGCAGGAGTACAAAGAGTTTGTACTCCTTTCCTTTCCTCCTCCTTTTCCTCAAAATAGATAGATAGATAGATAGGTGGGTATATAGAGAGATGGGTACATAGATAGATAGGTGGGTATATAGAGAGATGGGTACATAGATAGATAGGTGGGTATATAGAGAGGTGGGTATATAGAGAGATGGGTACATAGATAGATAGGTGGGTATATAGAGAGATGGGTACATAGATAGATAGGTGGGTATATAGAGAGGTGGGTACATAGACAGATAGGTGGGTATATAGAGAGATGGTTACATAGATAGATAGGTGGGTATATAGAGAGATGGGTACATAGATAGATAGGTGGGTATATAGAGAGGTGGGTACATGGATAGATAGGTGGGTATATAGAGAGGTGGGTACATAGATAGATAGGTGGGTATATAGAGAGATGGGTACATAGATAGATAGGTGGGTATATAGAGAGATGGGTACATAGATAGATAGGTGGGTATATAGAGAGATGGGTACATAGATAGATAGGTGGGTATATAGAGAGATGGGTACATAGATAGGTCGATGGATTGATAGATAGTTAAGTAGGTAGATAGATGGCTAAATAGATGGATTGATATACAGATGGGTAGATATATAGATAGATAGATGGGTATATAGGTAGGTGGATGGATGGATATACAGATGAGTAGGTAGATAGATAGATAGCTTAATAGATGGATGGGTAAATTGACTATGCACTTTCCTCGGGGTAGACTTGAAACTAAACAAAAACCACAACCTACCTACACTCTTGAATTTGTTACCTGTTCCCACCCATGAAGCTGTAACCACGATGGGACACTGCCATTATACACAGAGGTGGTGGAACAGGGGTGGGGGCCTCCCCAATAATTATATTTTTCTCCCCAAACTACCAAAACACACATCTATTTGTATATAAGCTACAATTTATGTACATGTTAAGTTTATCGTATATCAAAGTTTTTTGTTTTTTTTATACCTTCGTTGATATTTGATAATAACAGCTAAACTAATCACTACAAGTAAATTGACCAAATTTGCCCCCCCCCCCCCCCCACCCCTCCCCTAATTCAGAAATGCTTCCACCGCTCCTGATACATATATACAGGTACACCACCAATTTTTCAACAAACGATGGTCTGGAGTGGAGACTTGAATTTTCTATGACCCACTGGAATAATTAATTTGCCAGTAGGAGGTTAGCGTGTGACATTAGATTTAGTTTTAAACATTTGCTGTACCTCTGTGTTGTTGTTGTTGTTGTTGTTGTTGTTGTTGTTGTTGTTGTTGTTGTCGAAGGATAAGGAGAGTCTTTCTGACTTCATAATATGTTTCTAATGAATCATTATTTAGTCTAACGAAACAAATAATCTGTCACGAGCCTGGAACAAAGAGTTCTGGTTGTGTACCTGTACATATATATAGATACATACATACAGACACACATATATATATATATATATATACACACATATATATTACATATATAATATATATATATACATACATATATATATATATATATATATATATACAGAATGTCTCCCGAAAAATGTATATACATATTTATTAGA
>OZ024752.1:48166415-48196415 GCA_964016885.1 Eledone cirrhosa | reverse complement strand
ATGAACATTAAACGAAGATGATGATGATGATTGTATATGGGTTCATAAATGGCTTTACTCTTTGACGCTTTTACTTGCTTCAGCCCATAGACTATGACCATGCTGGAGCACTGCATTTTCAATTGAGGCTGATATCTGGCTACTTTGGATGAATTTGATCTGGCAACCCTGTCTGTGAATGGGTGTCTGTATATTTATTAGAGAAAAACAAAAAGATGATATTGAAAAATGTTTTTTTTTTAGTATATATATATATTTTTTTTCATAAAATTGTAGGAATCTCAAATGCAGAAGTAGCTATAAAACAGCCAGATGCTATTGTGTATAGCAAAAAGTCAGGTTAAAATGAAATATAACTTCCTATGAGTGAAAGAATGGTCGAAGAGAGAAAGAGAGAGAGAGAGAGAGAATGAAAGAGAGTCTAAAGCATATGATGAGAAATGAGAGAAGTATATAAAGTGAGAGAAGAGAAGAGAAGAAATGCAGGAATGAGAATGATGGAGCAAAATCTTTTTTTTGTGGGGGTGGAGAATTATGAGTGCCTATGTATATCTGTGGCGTTAAGTGTGGCTGAAGAAAGAAAAAGAGAGAGACAGAGAGAGAGAGGGTTAAATGTTTGATGCGATAATGTATATCTACTTTCATTTATGTGTACATTTGCTAAGAGTATGCTGTTTGTTAATGACATAACTACTCCCACTTTTATTTTGTGGTGGTTAATTTTCAGGTGACATTACACACACACACACACACGCACACGCACACGCACACACGCGCACACGCGCACACACGCGCACACACGCGCACACACACACACACACACACACACACACATGCATATATATATATATCATCATGATCGTTTAACGTCCACTTTCCATGCTTTTTTTCTCACCATAATTCTTCGAGATTTTTTGTTTGTTTCTCTTATGTATTTTTGTAATCCCTCATCAAACTTTGCATGTTTGCTTCCTGATACGTTATTAAACCATTTTATTGCTTCAAATATCATTTACAGGGATCACTGGAACAAAACACTATGTTAAATTACTCTTTTCAGAAGAGTTTATTGTGTTATTTAATGAAGCATAGCCCTTAGATAAATGAAAACAAAATATAGTCTTCTATTGGAATTCAACTATGTTAAAAAATAATAAAAATAATGACGATGATGATGATAATGGTTTCTGATTTAGACACAAGGCCAACAACGATTTGGGAAAGTTGATTAAATCGCCCCTAGTGCATTACTGGTACTTTATTTTGTCAACCCCGTTAGGATGAAAGGCAAAGTTAACCTAAGCAGGATTTGAACTCAGAACAAATAGTAACAGCAATGCCAAGACAAATGGAAATATAGTTTCCTTGGTTTCATCTGATAATATTATATATATATTATATATATATATATATATAAATTATATATATAAATTATATATATATAAATTATATATATATAAATTATATATATATATAAATTATATATATAAATTATATATATATATAAATTATATATATAAATTATATATATATATATAATATTATATATATATATTATATATATATATAAATTATATATATTATATATAAATAATATTATATATATATATATTATATATATATATATAATTTATATATATATATAAATTATATATATATATATATAAATTATATATATATATAAATTATATATATATATATAAATTATATATATATATATAAATTATATATATTATATATATATAAATTATATATATTCATCATCATCATCATCATCAGGTTTAGCGTCCGTGTTCCACGCTTGCATGGGTTTGGACGGGGGCTATATATATATATATATATATATATATATATATATATATATAAATTATATATATATATATATATAAATTATATATATATATATATAAATTATATATATATATATATAAATTATACATATATATATATATAAATTATACATATATATATATATAAATTATACATATATATATATATAAATTATACATATATATATATATAAATTATATATATATATATATATAAATTATATATATATATATATATATAAATTATATATATATATATATACATATATATATATATATATAGCCAGAATCAGATCCCGTATGAGCAAGACAAGGTCAGCTGACCGGACACTACCTACAACAGGACAACCCGTCTAACCCATGCTAGCGTGGAAGAATGGACGTAAAACTGATGATGATGATATAATATGTTGGGCCTTGTCGATATCTCTTTTTTTCACTTGCTGCTCATGGGTTAGTGGCAAATTGTCTCTTATTTGTAAATAGTTAACACTTGTCCCCCTCTTTCAATATTTTCTATGTCATCTGCCTGCCACCCACCTTGTGGATCCTTTCTCTGTTGACCACTGGTTGTAGGTGTCTGTCCTCTGTCGCATTTTCGCCCATCGCTGTCTTTGACAGCATTTATCTGTTTCAATGGCTGTTCTAGCGATAAGTTTTCTCATTTTTATATACAATTAAATACACTTACGCTTCATCTCGATCGGAGACAACATTGTTTGACCTATTATTTATGTTTCATTTTCTAGGTTTATGTATACTCTAGTTTATGTGGAGCAAGCAAGCAATATCCCACATATTTTCTATATGTCATCTGCCTGCCACCCACCTTGTGGATCGTTTCTCTGTTGACCACTGGTTGTAGGTGTCTGTCCTCTGTCACATTTTTGCCCATCGCTGTCTTTGACAGCATTTATCTGTTTCAATGGCTGTTCTAGCGATAAGTTTTCTCATTTTTATATACAATTAAATACACTTACGCTTCATCTCGACCGGAGACAACATTGTTTGACCTATTATTTATGTTTCAGTTTCTAGGTTTATGTATACTCTAGTTTATGTGGAGCAAGCAAGCAAGCAATATCCCACATAACTAATTAATACAGAGACACCTCTGGTTTCAACAATGGAGTTGGAACGATCTATCCCTATTGTTTGAATACAAGGTTCAGTTTGAAATTCTATGAACAATACCAACAAAGAGATGTACTTGATGAAAGCCAGTGGGTAGATGAGCTGAAATGTTGTGGTGAGAACACTAGACAAAATAAATCACTTTATAACAGCTTTTGTATGCTCATTTTAAATAGCTTAAGATATAGTTGCTAAATGAATTCATCATAAATACTTGATATGTAATCATATTTGTAATAGTGAATATATTCTGTTATCTCAAATTGAACCTTCTCCCCCTTTATTCTGAACTGGGAACCTGTCAAAATTGAAGTAGTTCTTAACAACTTCACATTGTAATTCTTCCTTTGTTTTAAAATGAGTTGCATATCCCACTTTCAGTAATTAAAATGAAAGTGTAACATATACACACACACAGACATACAGTCACATACACACATGCATACACACATACACACACAGAGAGAAAGTTGGAGAGAGAGAGAGAGAGAAAGGGAGAGAGAGCATATACAGAGTAAAAACTTCAATAATAAATAGATTTTAAATTATAATATATCTTTGCATACATAACACATAGATTTGCAGCGAACATACTTGTGTAGCCTCTGAATAAGAACGACATGCAAATTTCCGAAGCATGTATATATACATATATGTATATATATAATGAATTATATATATATATATATATATATATATATATATATATATAATGAATACATATATATATATATATATAAATAAATATATATATATATATATATGAATACATATATATATATGTATATAATGAATACATATATACATACATGTAAATATATATATATACACACACAAACATGTACATATATACATACATGCATGCATGATTCTTGCAAGTGAAAAAGAAATAAAAATATTTTTTCACACGAGTAAATTTTACTCAAAAACTCATTCTCCCTTGACACAAGACACTATAAATTATAGAATAGCAGCATAGCTGACTGAGGTGAGACTTTTCTCTATAACTTAATTAGAGCCTTAAGTTAAATTGAAGTAAAATTGAGGAGAAAGGAGAAAGAAAGAGCAATTGCCTCTCAAGATAAGGTATTTTGGATAAGTGGTAACGATTTGTGACTTTTCAAAATGTTTTGACTGAGGCAAAATTCATTTTGAATGACTAATTTTTAAATACATATGGAGCCTTAATTGTGTATACATAGTTTATCTTTAAAACAGCTTTCATGCAGTAATAATTAGCATAAAAAGTATATTTGTTATACGTGTTTATTACCTTTTATGAATTTTAAGCTTTTTATAAAATAGATAATTCATTATGTAATTTGCTTGCCACCATATGCTGTTATCATATATTCATATATATATATATACATACATATATATATATATATATATATATATATATATATACGTGTGTGTGTAAATGTGTGTGTATATATGTATATATATATAATGTGGATGATTGACGTTAAACAATGATGATGATGCGTGTAACATCATAATTTAACATCCACTTTCCCTGCTAGCATGGGTCGGACAGGTTTCTCCCGACTCAATCAGTACTGAAGTGGGGTATGTGTATCTCAAGTACATCCGGTCATGGCACCAGCACAAGATAGGTTCTCATGTCTTTGATACAACTGAACAATCCTCCCAACCCTTTGCTTAATAAGCCTTCTACAGCTGGGGGTCCTTCCTATCACAAACCACTCTACAGTGTGTACTGGGTGCATTGATCATGTCGATCACCAACCCTATGGAGGTTGCAACGTCCTTAACACAACCGAAGTGTCCTCTCACCCTTTTGTTTGGTAGGCTTTCTACAGATGGATGTCCTTCCTATCACAAATCACTTTGCATTTGAGGTTTTTCAAAGGACATGAGGTGATAGTGTTATCAATTAATGGGTTTTTTTTACACAATTTTGTATTAAAATTCTATGTAAAGATTTATTGGCAATTGCAAACCTTAACCCTTGAGGCTATTACTTCTCCTATATGACAAAATTGACTTATCAGTAGGTTATCTTAACCCTTTAATGTTCAAACCTGCCAGAATTCTCTACCTTTTTTCTGTTGAAACTGGCTGTAATTGGTCACTCAAACTGATGTTAAGGTATTGTTCTCAAAATAAATACTTTCAAAATCTCATAGATTCGATATTATGTGAGATAATTATGTGAGGTAAAGCCTTTACCATGAAAATATAATTGTTTCTAATTTTGGCACAAGGCCAGCAATTACCCAGTGCATTACTGGTACTTTATTTTATCGACCCCGGACAGATGAAAGGCAAAGTTAACCTCGGCGATATATTGAGTGATGTGAATGCTAAAGGGTTAAAAGTTATTTTGAATTCTGAGTACAAACCCTGTTGAGCTGGCTTTGCCTTCCATTCTTCCCTGTTTGATAACATACATTACCTGAAATAAACTGAAGTTTATGTTAATCAAATGTACTCTATCTCTATAAATGTCTGACCTTGTACTATCGTGAGAAATGACAGTTTATTATTAACACAAGGGTGGTAGATTGGCAGTATCGGTAGAGAGTCGGACACCATGCTTTGCAGCATAGAGTTATGGTCCCTTACGGTCTGAGTTCAAATCCCGCCGAGGTTAACTTTGCCTTTCATCCTTACGGGGTCGATAAAATAAAGTACCAGTCACGAACTGGGGTCGATTTGATTGACTTTCTCCTCTCCCCAAATTACTGGCCTTGTGCCTATACTAGAAATCATTATTAACACACCCACAATATAAAAGATGGTGTTTTTAAGATTGTCTGTGCTGCCATATTACCAGTATTAATGTCTGTTGATTGCTTCCAGGCCGACCTTTCCATTGCTGGTAATATCCAAGTTTTTTTTATTGTTTTCTTTTTCTGTTGAAATATTCCAATTACATCATAAGTGAATTGTGAAAATGATCTCAATCACACCAGCAAGCTAGTGTGTATATCTATATACAGACAAGAATATTTAAATAAATACATTCATGCTTCTAGTCACAATTCAGAGTGGCAGTTAACAAAGAACCGTCCTCTAGCAGACAAGTAAATTCTCAAGGAACTTCTTGTTATTCTTGAATAATGCAACAAACAAAGACTTTATTGAGATCTCTCATCTTGGAGACCCATAGGCTTTGATCAAGTTTAGAAATAGTATGCATTATTATGTATTCATAGAAAATAATGAAATACCACCAGATTTAAATATCTGCCCTAATTAAATGAATAAATTAATTAATTGATTGCTTTATCAATTAATTAATCAGCTAGCATTTTGAAATACATAAAAAAACAAACAATTCATAGTTTTCTTCTGTTTTTTCATTCTTACCTTAATTAAGGTCACTGTGACATATGGTCTAGCTCTGTTCTCTGAATTCATTCTGCCCCTTCCTCTTGCCACCCACACCTACTTGAGAGAATTTGATTTCAGCATTGTAAACTGCCCTTGTAATTATCAATTTTCAGTCAATTTGTCTTACTAACATCAAATTATATTGTCCCTTGGTAGCTGCTTTGCTCTCAGATTAAGCATGTTAGCAGTAGGAGGTGTTTATTGATTCCCTGAAATCTTCTGCTCCCAAATACTGTATTTCCCATCCCATTCATTCTCCCTTCTCCGTTTATATTTCATGGTACTTAATATATTTAAAGGGATTTAATCTCAGCAATGTAAACCTCTCATAATTCTAACTATTCACTAATTTTCTGTAATTGTTCTCCTTCCCTTAGCCATTATTATACTCACCTTATGGCAAGGAATTTGGGGAGTGTGCATGTTCCACGGTGGGTAACAAAAGTAGTTGAATAAATAAAAATGTATAAATATATAGACATAAATAGATAAGTAAATGAAGTTATTATAGTTTTATTTGACTTAAACAATTCATAATTTTTCTCACACAAACAATATATAAAATTAAAGAAAAAGAGATTTCAGAAAAAGTGTGAAAAGAAAGTCATAATGTATATATTCATATATATATATACATATGTTTCTGTTGGTCTTTCCAATTGCTAATACTATCTATCGGTCGCAACTCCAGGTAGAAGGAGCAACGTGAAATAAAGTGTCTTGCTCAAGGACACAACGCATCGCCTGGTTTGGGAATCGAACTCACAACCTCACGATTACGAATCGAATTCTCTAACCACTCAGCCACATGCCGATTTGACAAAAGTCGATCGACTGTCAAAAACAATGGAGGTAAGTTAAAAAGAAAACCTAAACTTCGTTCAAATGTTCTGAGCCTTGAGGAGTATCAAGCCAGAGTTTATCCTAGTTTCATGTGACAATAAGCAACTGAATGTATAAAACTATACTAGGGATGGGACAACAGTTCATCATAAGTTTCTGCTACCGCTCATTTTTTTCAGCTGAACTAAATTAGAAAAACATAAAATGAAGTGCTTTATTTATATTCTGTGTCAATAGAGATCCATACTTTACATTTTAAAAAACAGTGAACATCCGGAAGAGCATCTGGCTGTAGAATTCTACCTCAGAAAATATTGTTTAATCCATGCCAACATGGAAATTATGATCTAAAATTGATGAAGATAATAATGATGATGATGATATGGAGGAGCAGTAGAAATGGGAGATAAATAGCCTATAAGATAAAAATGTAAGAAGTTGGGGTTATATTGTCTATGCCAAGGATTTTCAAACTGTGGGTCCCATCACATCCCATTGGTGGGTCACTAAATAAATAAAATGGCTTCTGGCTGCAAGAAAAAAAAAAAATCTACAAAAATAAGCAAGTGTAAGTTGAAATAGAAAATGTATCCCCTGCAGTAGGGTTATAGTAAAACATGTTTGATAAATGCTGATCGAGATTGTCTAGAAAGCAAACGATGGACTAATGTCTAGACAGAGCAAATAGTCTGGGTAGGAGAGGAGCGATTTCATTAGGCATTGTATATAAAGAGTTGGGTAAGATAAAATGGATTGGAGTAAATAGTTTGGAAAAAGAGGTAAGGCGTAAGGGGTGGGGAATGAAAAGAGTAAGGAAAGATTTAATGAATACTCTTAAGGAAAAAGGGATATGAGAAGTGAAAGTGGTTGTGCGTAGTGACGAATTTAGTAAGAAGGTGAGGGAGATTAGAGAGAAATTAGGTATTTCCTAGGAGGAAAAGAAAGAAAGAGAAAGAAAGAATCTTCCGGAAGAGAAAGCAGTTGGTATGCTGGGAGAATGTCAATTGGATTAGGTTAGTCACATAGTGTGTGATTGCATGAGTGTGTTGTTGTATACATGTGGGAACATATATATATATATATATATACATACATACATTTATATATATATTTATATATAGATAGATAAATGTATGTATATATATATATATATATATATATACATACATATATATATATATATATGAGAGAGAGAGAGAGAAAGACTCGTTCATATATATAAATTGAAAGGCAGAGGAGTCAAGGTGTAGGTTGCCAAGATGAAGGACCAACCATGACTTGGAAAATTAAGTGGAAATATATCTAGCCTGCAGGATGGTTGGAATGTATCTAAAAGGATCACTACAAAGTCATAGAAATAAGAGGGGTAAATGAGATAGCATCAGAGCTGGTTGGTTGGGTGGTTGGTTGGGGTAGTTGTGGTGTTGGTAGTAGAAGATACTGAAGAGTGATTGACAAGTTAGTCATAGTAAGATATTGAAATGAAAGAGAATTGGTTTAGTTAGTATGTTATGTAGTCAAAGGATTTGACTGACTGCAGCAGTAGTAATAAATATAGGAAGGGAGTGTGTGGGTGGGTGAGTGGGGGTCAAAAATGTGTATGGAAGTATGTGGTAGGGTGAGCTTAGTAACTTTGGTCTCCTGCTTAATTGCATTCTTGTCTGAAGCAGAGGACCCTTGAAACATTTTATACTTTTCGGCACCATCTTGCTTTTAACATAATTCAAATTCATTGCCTTCTTAAAATTTCAGTTATTTTGGTCAGGAATATATATATGTATATATATATGTATGTATATATATATATATATATATATATATATATATATATATATATATATAGTAATGATAATAAATGTGAAGACTAAAATCGAAAGTGTATATGTATATATATATATATTTTAGTCTTCACATTTATTATTATTACTATATATATATATATATATATATATATATATATATATAGTAATAATAATAAATGTGAAGACTAAAATCCAAAGAGGGTTCGATGTGTGTATATATATATATATATATATATATATATATATATAGTAATAATAATAAATGTGAAGACTAAAATCCAAAGAGGGCTCGATGTGTATATATAAATATATATATATATAGTAATAATAATAAATGTGAAGACTAAAATCCAAAGAGGGCTCGATGTGTATATATAAATATATATATATATAGTAATAATAATAAATGTGAAGACTAAAATCCAAAGAGGGCTCGATGAGGATAAATATATATCAAATATATAAGAACCATAGAGCAAATATTTATTAAAATAACAGATTAAAGTTTAAGCAAAGAATCATTGCTTTCACCTTTAACGGGATCTTCTGAAACTAAAAAAAATCAATCTGTGGACGAAGAAGTAAATATTTCGAAAAACGTTGCAACTGGAGGAAAACAGGAACGTCTTCGGTTGCAGTGTTTTTCGAAATATTCACTTCTGCATCCACAGATTGATTTTTTTAGATTCAGAAGATCCCGTTAAGGGTGAAAGCTCGATTCTTTGCTTAAACTTTAATTTGTTATTTTAAATATATCCCTGACCACAATAACTGAAATTTTAATTTTATATATATATATATAGTTATGTAATAAACAACATAAGATAATTATTTCATTTCAGAAATGAAATAATTATCTTATGTTGTTTATTACATAACTATTAAGCTCTGTAACCTACATAGAGCACTCTTTTTTCCTGGACTTTTCCGACGGAATTACCTCATATATATATATATATATATATATATATATATAGGCTTGATTTCTATGGCTAGATGCCTTTCTTAATTCCAACTACATTATAGTGTGAGCTATAATGTAGTTGGGTGAACTGGGTGCTTTTTTGTCATGTCACCTGCACGACTACCTTACAGGGTGGTTTGCGTGTTTTGGTTTTTTTTTTAATATCTGTTTATTATACCATATATACTCATGTATAAGCATATTTCTATTTATGTTCTCCATATTTTTAATTGAGGTTTTGTAGGTCATATGCTAGTTTTTATATTGTATTTTTCTGGGAATAGGTGCGATTGAAACAGAAGTATATATAGTATACTGTTATATCTTTATGTCTTTATGCCCCTAGTCTTACCCACATTATCTCTCCTTGGTTGGGTTACTTTATCCATAACCCTGATTGGTAGCTTTGGTGAGTCATATGACCCAAAAGGATGAATGGAAATTGCTTATAACCTTTTTGAGAAAGAAAATGCTTATAGCTTCAGTTGATGTTTTATTTTTGGTTGCTTCATGTATGAGTCTGGAGAACAGCTTTATAGCTGTTTATGAGTTCCTGTTACAATATATACAATGTGTGAGTAAAATGAGGGCATAGAAGCAGAAGGATCAGGATTAGAGGAAGAAAGAGACAGCAAAGAAAGAAAAAATAAATTTCCATCATTTCCTAAGATGGATGGAGGCAGACAACGATGTTGTCATAGTCAGAAATTGGTCCTTGGGCTGTTTGTTGTTGTGCATCCAAATTTAGACCTTCTTTAGCATCTCAACCCCAGTATTGTCTTGGCAATTAATTCAGCCATGTTGTAAGGACCTTTCATGACAGCTAAAC
Source organism: Eledone cirrhosa (assembly GCA_964016885.1). Classification (NCBI taxonomy): domain Eukaryota; kingdom Metazoa; phylum Mollusca; class Cephalopoda; order Octopoda; family Eledonidae; genus Eledone; species Eledone cirrhosa. Next base: position 48,185,651 of record OZ024752.1, on the reverse strand, counting down.
ATTCATTTGATATTCCCAACTGGTTCAATGTTCTCAACTCAAGTGTTGTTGAGATATTTATCTCTGGACCTCCTGACACATTTACAATTGTTAAATTCTCTCTCTTTATTTTCAATGCTTCCAGCTCCAGTGTTGTCAAGGTATTCATCTTGGTTCATTATGACACCATTACAGCAAGCAACTAACAACTGCTTTCTTCAATGTGTTCAAACTTGTTGGTTAAATAATTTAACCATTTTGTTATCATATTTCTAATGAAATACACTGCCAGTGTGTTTCAATAATTTTTGAAAATAATAATTTGGAGTAGTTTAGTAATATAACTAACATTCTCTTGGTGTTGAGAAGGGCAACCAGCCTTAGAAACCAAGCCAGAAACAGTTCTGTGTGAGCAAGGCATGGTCATTTGACTCAACTTGTCTCAAATGGGAAAACCCGTTTAACCCATGCTAGCATGGAAAAGTGGATGTTAAACGGTGATGATGATGATGAGGAGTTATCATTATTGAGCTGGTGTCTGGAGCTTATCTTAACAAAAGTTCTTACATAATATTATAATGGAAGGTTTCTAAATAGATATAAATGCTTTAAAATAATCAGCTTTGTATTGTAGAACCAATGGTGGTGTCAGACAGTTTGGTATCAAACGTTTTAACCTCTCAGCATTCTTATCAGTTTATTATTGTATCATATTTTTCTTACAGTATGATAACTATTTCTTAAGTAATTAATTTTTGTCTAAAATGATTCAAATGTTAATTGTTTCTTTTTGTACTCTTTGCTTTTCATTTGTAATTTGTCAATTTTCATTAGAAATAACACACACTAACATTCATATGTATGCATATACATAGTAAATAGATACACAAATTTTAATATTATATATACTTGTATAAAAGTCACAGCTTTTCCACAAAAATATTGCATGAAAATCTACCTGCATATGATTTGTTTCCTAGACTTAAACAAAACTCCAATTGAATATAGTTCATTGTAAATATATATAAAATGGCACTGCAACTTACCTACCAATGTGATTTATACATGAGTATATATGGTGGTGGGTTTATGTGGGTATATATATATATATATATATATACAAAGTCCAGTACTGAGGTCGATTTTTCCTCTATAGAAATAAACCAGCTGTAAGAGTGGGCTCCGCCAGGTTTAAAAGTGCCCTAGACATGCCGTATGATGGTACCTCTATGACTCCACAAGGAGTTATGGGATCTTTATCCTTATATATATATATAGACATATATCACACTATAATTATGAATTTTATCTATTGAAATACATGTTTCTTGTATTGTATAGGTCTTCTCTTCTGTGTAAGTCTATATATAACTGTGTCTATATATGAATGTGTGTGTGTGTAGATATATTTAATGAAGTAAATTTATAAGGCTTTGTTTATGAGTTTGTAGTGGAGGACTCTGTACAGCCGTTTTTTTCTGAAACTACTCTCAACAATGGGGAAATAAAATAAAAACAAAAACAATCATTTAAGTTTTATTGATGAGAACGAGGCTTACTTCTCTGTGACAAAAGGAAATATATCAAATTGTTACAGCGAAAATTGTAATTTTTCCCTTGTTGTTTCATTAATGTTTCCAAAAATGTATTTGTGGAGTTGGAAAAGTCAATTTACAGTTTAAAAAAAAAAAAAAAAAAATGAAAAAATAGGTCATAACATTCCTGAAAGACTTGGTGTCTCCTCAAACAAATTTTCGCTCCGTGTCAGTTTTTTGTTTTTTTTTCTCAGCATCCTTAAAGATGTTTATTTGGTAGGAATTAGCTTTTAAATATTTGTCTTGTATGCAGAAATCATTATTCATTTCTACATTTTTCAAAGAGCAAGTCATTATGCCACTGATATTTTTTGGTAAAATTTAGATATATATATATTTTTTTTTATTAAAATGTCAAATTTTGAACTTCTTCAATGAATCTCTTTTAAAAAGATTGTAAAATACATGCATGCATGTAACTGTATAAAGTGATGATCAAATACATGTTCATGTAAATATGTTTACAGTTTTGTGTGTGTATATATTAGGTATAAACCGAAGTTGTAGCTGCCATATAGCAGGTACTATTCAAGTTGTTTGAGGCAATCACAAAGCACTCAATGGAGCGAGAAGTTAATACATTATCGTCCAGAGTAATCACAACAGTTAAAAAGTGTGACATCAAGAAAGATGACTGAAGGCAGTCGCCATGCATATACCATAACAACGAGCTGTGATCTCTCAATTCGGAGAAGTAGCGGCTCTACCTAAAAAACTGGCAATGGGCCTGTGACCTGTCCTGGGAGGCGTGGGATGGACGCACAAAGGTTGCATAATGAAATACATTGCCTTGAAAAATCTGGTTGAATTTAAGCAAATAACTAACTTTTCCAACAGTAAGCTGATATTTAGAAATTACTTAACATAAATGACTAAAATAAAATTATAATGAAATATTTTATTATAAGGATAAACATTTAAAAATGGGGAGTTTTGTGTCATAGATCCAGGGCAGTTTCAGACGATTTGATATGAAAAGGGTTAACTAGTCAATAAATATATATATATATATATATAACAATATAAGCATTTGGTCCCTCTGTCACAGGAATGCTGCTAAAATCTGTCAAAAATATTTTAATTCTTTTTTTTTTCTTTCGAAATCATGGAACACAGACAAAAAGGTGTGTGTGTACAAGAAGGAGGGGGGGGCCAATGTTTGAAGATGTTCTCTGCCAACAGTGTTTACTGTCTGTCTGAAGATTCTGGTTTTTACCTATAAGATGATACGAAGGAAGTTGATTGGACTGAGTGTGTGTATGCATGTATATATTTCTTTGTAATTCCATGTTAGTTAGTTTCTATCTAAGCCTTTATTTTGGTTCAGCAGTCTACCATCTCATGTCATTTGAAAAAAACTATCAAGAGATCTTGCCTCATGGTGTACAGTAGATAGAGTGACATATGTGTTAACTCTAGAGGTTAGTAAGGGAGATGCACTAAAAGGGTCAGTATAACTTATAGTGCTCATTCCTGAGGATGGCCATCTTTGTCCCAATCTTAGTAAAAAGTATTGTGTTTGAAATAACTGTAAAGTTTGACAACAGTGTGTGTGTGTGTGTGTGTGTGTGTGTGTTGCATGTAACAATAAGAAAAGTTGGCTGCTCTTGTGAAATAAGTATGAAGATTATAATTTGTTGTGAAGCAGTGGATATTAGTCAGGAGACAAGTGGATATACTAAATATTTCTAATGTTTGTCAGATGGTAATTGGAAATTAGTTATGATAGAATGTCCCCCCTCCTCCCCCTCCTCTTCCCACCTCCTCTTACTCCAGCACCAACTTTTACCAGCAGTAATAAAGAGGCAGTTGTATCTTGCTTTGTTAAGAATCTTCTTGCCTGTGTCAGTAGAAGAAAATCAAAAAGCAAAGCTGGTGCAGTGTTTGCTAGTCATTAGCAATTAGTTGTTCATCGTACCGAAAGAAAAAAGGGGGAGGGTTAATGTTTAAGGATTAGAGGAAATGGAAATTGCAGCTCTTATCAAGATTTATTTTCATTAGTCATTGCATGATTTTTGTTGGCATATTTTGTAGTAGTGTGTAGTCCCGTTTCTTTTGTTTTGTTTTGTTTGTTTTTTTCTTAGTTCTTACCACTGTCACCATCAACTCCACCAATAAGATTATCTTTCTGTAACAAAGAATTTTGAAAATAATGATTACATATCAATGAATATATGGGACTACAAAGCTGAAGCATCACTGTTGTTAGTGGCGTTGGTGCTGAAGATGATGGCAATGGTAGCGGTGATGACGTTTCTATTACTATCAAAGAGGCTTTGCATGCTTTTTACTATTTTCCCCTCTAGTAAACATTAAGACTCACCCATATACTCACAGATGCATTATTATACATGCATACATATATACCTGCACACATACATACATACATTTATATACAGATACACCATTCTATAAGATATTGTTAATCAGCTGATATTTTCACTTTCTCTTAATGATGATGATGATGATGGTGGTGATTGTGCTGATCTAGCTACTACTTGCAGTCAAAGAAGTACTGATAAGGGTTGATGGGACTGCTGGCTTTAAGTACTTAGTTGTATAGATTCATGCATGCATTAGTGTCCTCTCCTCCCTCCCAATCAATTACTTTGATAAGTCCATAGTCCTTTTACATGTATCTGACAACTTAGTGTTTCTGGGAAGGGATGGGTACTTTTGTTTCTTCTATAGATAATCTTTGTTGGTGAATGCAAGGACATCTTGTTTCTTACTTCATATTCAGTCAAGTGAAAAACAGATCAGTCCACCACAGCTATCATTTGACAAACAGACTTCACTTATTTTGTTTTCTTAGTGTCTCTTTCCCTATTAGGGTCCCTCTGGTATTGTGTAGATTAAGTTGAATGCACTTCTAGTCCTCACACTAGCCATCTTGTAAGCAATTTCACAATCATTTTTCTTTCTTGGCTGAACAATTCACAAGGTTTAAATTATGAGAATTTTAAACAGAGGGATTTAGCTTCTGTTCAAGCATGAATAGTAACATAACAATTAAGCTCTTAAAGGTGTCAAGAATTATTTAGAGCAAGCAATGATAAAGTCTAAAAGCTCTAGGATATGTTGAGTTTTCCTCTTCACCTCATTTCTATTTTTCGTGAATCCACCAATCTAGTTTTATTTTTACTTTATATTGTACAGAGGGCTGACTTAGTTTCATTTACCAATGTAATCCCTTAAGTTGGAAAATATCTATTTTTACTTCTGTTAAACTGTTCATTACCATGTTTCTAATAAAAGATACTGCCTATGATTTTCAAATCATTTTGAAAATAATCATCAATTTGAAAGAATTTAGTAAGATAATTAAATAAACTGAGATTTAAAACATAGCTCAATAAAGGTTCTTAACCCTTTAGCATACAAACCGGCCATTCACCTCTTTCTGTTCAAACCAGCTGTGACTGGCCGCTCATATTGATATTAAGGTATTGTTCTCAAAATAAATAATATCAAAATCTCATAGATTTGATATTATGTGAGATAAAGCCTTTACTGTGAAAATACAATAGTATATATAGAGTAATGTAAATGCTAAAGGGTTAAACACTTTAAAGCAAACAGTTTTGTGATATAGATCCATGGATAGTTTCAATCAGTTTGGTACCAAGAGTATTAATAATCCATTTTTTGTATTTCTATTAAGCCATAATATGAACAGTTCAGAAACCTGTCTATTCGAAATATTGGATAAGTTGTCTGTCTTTACACTGGGATGAATCTTCCCTCTAAGCTGAGGTGGTGCACAGCCACACAGTTGCTGCATTGGTGCTGTGCACATCAAAATGTGACCAACTTTGAGGGAAACATTAAAGCGAAATGTTGACTGGGGCACATACTTTCTAATGAATTTTTCAACATTGAAAGTCAAAATTATGTATATGTTATATTTATGAAATTTTATATTCATGAACAAAAATATATATGTATATATTCATGTATATATATATGTTAATGTTTGTGAATGCATATATATTGATGTGTGTGTGTGTATGTAAACACTCATGCACATATATGAATATATATATATATTTATGTATGTATGTATATATTCACCCACATATACAAATATATTGATAGAATACACTGACTCAACATTACAAATAGCTTGTTTATCTAATTAAAGCTTACAGTTTTTTGGGGTTATTTTTTAGTTTAAATTGTTAAATTTTTTCTCCTGTTTTTGGATCTCTTTCCCCAAACTATTTATTGGAACTAAAAATCAATACTTAATCAATTTCTGAGGAATTTTCTTAGGTTTATTTATCAAATTTTTTCCCTAGGAGTACTTGTTTTCTTCCCTTCCTTTCTGTATTTCATGCATAATAAGTAGTGCAGCACTTAAGTCATATTGTGCAGTAAATGTTAGTTTGATGAGTAGATTCATGTTCAAATCAGCAGAATTATGAAAAGCTAAGGATGAACTCCCATCCAATAAAATATATATAAGTAAGAATAAGAAAGAAAATGTAAATTATATTGATTTTATTTGGTATATATAAAAAAAAATCCAACTAAATATTGAAATTTTGTGAAGTTTTTCAACTCTGTTCAATTTATGTTAACATAGCAGTCATTTTGTAAGTAATGGTCATTGTACTATGTATGAAATGTTGTGGCTAAGTGTTTAACCCTTTCAATACCATATCTCTAATGAAAGACACTATCTATGATTTTCAAATCCTTTAAAAAATAATCAAGAATTTAGAATGATTTAGTAATATAACTAACTTTCCATTAGCAGTATCAGTAGAGGGTTGGACGCCATGCTTTGCAGCATAGAGTTAGTCATTTACAGTCTGAGTTCAAATCCCACCAAGGTTAACTTTGCCTTTCATCCTTACAAGGTCGATAAAATAAAGTACCAGTAATGCACTGGGATAATTGCTGGCCTTGTGCCAAAAGAAGAAACAATTATTTAGCTAGTTGTAGGTACATAACCTTTAGATAAATATAAATATTGTAAAATAAACAGCTTTGTATTGTCGAATAAGGGGCAGTTTGCTTTCAAAAGTGTTAACAACAGATGTAGTTCTAGTATCAATACTACAATATTCCATGTAGCTAATTTAATCACTTTTTGGGGGGTATTTTTGTGAATTCTATTAATTATGAAAGATATATTAATAAGAAAAGATATATTTAAAAAAATATTCTCATGTTTAAGCTTCAATAATTCACATAAAAAGAAGCTGAACAAGGTTGCTTAATGTTTCAAGCATGATATATTTTTAGAGTTTTGTTTCTATAAGATGAAATTTTTGTTCATTTAAAAAAAAAAAAAGAAGGAATATTTTATTTAAAAGAAATTTTACCTTCATATCTAAAGTGGTAAATCTATTTTAAAAAAAGAAAAGAAAAAAGGAGGAAGGCAAAATAAGATATAGTGTTGCTTTTAAACTGATTAAATGAGTTGGAAAGCATACCAACAAACCAACCAGCCAACCACGCAAGTCTTTTAAATGTTTTTACGTGATGTCCTCCATCTAATGTAGATTTACCCTTTCGTTTCTCCTCAATTTATTTAACTATAAAAGGAACAATCAATATGATTAACCCTTTGACTCCTTGCTATATCTACAGTCACCAACCCTGGGTATCAACACAGAAATTATTTCAAAAAAAGCAAAACAAATATATATATACACACACTGAGGATAAATATATATATTTAGGATGAAGAACTCAGAACTGTGCGGGAGCCTCCCAAAAGTCAGCTCGAAAGTAGCACAGAGGAGACTGAGGTTAGCTGGACATGCTCACCGACATCCAGAGTTGACACTACACTCAGTGCTCCTGTGGGAGCCCCTGCATGGACACACTGGAAGGGGGAAGACTGAGGTTGCCATATCTTGATGCCCTAAGGACAGACACTGGTCTGTTGGAGATGCAGGACATGGCAGCAATGATGAGGGACAGAGACTGCTGGAGAGAACTCATCCATGGATCTCGGGAATTTTACTCGACCTAGATAGATATATATATATATATATAATAAACAACACAATATAATTATTCCATTACCAAAGGTTTCAGGGAACTAGACAATCCTTACAGAAATGTCTGGCTCGTTCCCTGAAACCTTTGGTAATGGAATAATTATATTGTGTTATTTATTATGTAATTAGATAGCTCTCTGCTATACCTAGAGCACTCTTCTTTCTTTTACCTTTTCTACAGAAATATTTAACATATATATATATATATATATCATCATCATCATTTTATGTCCACTTTTCCCTGCTTGCAAGGGTTGGACTGGTCCTATTCAGCACAGCATCTCTCCACTTGTCACGGTCCTTCGTCATCTCCTCGGTGAGTTTCAGCGATCTGAGGTCTGCTCTCACCACCTCCGCCCATGTTTTACATGGTCAACCTCTTCTGCGTCTTCCTTCTACTGGGATTTCTTGGCACTTCTTTACCCAGCAGTCATCCTCCATGTGCATCACATGTCCATACCATCTCAGCCTTCTCTCCTGCACACCACAACTTATCCCTCTTATACCCAGTTATAATTCATCCCCATACACTCTGTAAACTGGTGGTGACTCAACAGAGACAACGTAGGGCAGTGAGGACCTTTTAGACATGCTTCAAATATAACCCCCTCTCCAGTGTTGGTGCCATAGTATATACTATAAAGTGTTTGGTGTTGGGAAGGGTGACCAACTGTAGAAACCATGCCAAAATTAAAACATAAGTGAGGCATGGTTCTCTGACACATAGACATGTAGTCTCAAAATAACAACCCATCCAGCATCAGAACCATATGTAAAGTGATGATGGTCGACGTGATGATGATTGTCATGTGATGATGGTGGTGGGGGTGGGGGTGGTGGTGGTGGTGGTGGTAGCGGCTGTTAGTGGTTGTGGTGTCAGTCGTTATGTGGTGGTTATGATGGTGGACATGGTCATGCTCATCTATGGTGGTGGTCGTCATGATGGTGGGGGTGGTGGTAGTGGTAGTGGTGGTGGTGCTGTTAGTGGTTGTGGTGTCAGTCGTTATGTGGTGGTTATGATGGTAATGGTGATGGTGATGGTGGTCGTTGTGATGGTGGTTGTCATATCATGCTGCTGCTGGTGGTAGTGGTGGTGGTAGTGGTGGTAGTGGTGGTGGTGGTCGTGGTGGGGCTGTTATTGGTTGTGGTGTCAGTCGTTATGTGGTGGTTATGATGGTAATGGTGATGGTGATGGTGGTCGTTGTGATGGTGGTTGTCATATCATGCTGCTGCTGGTGGTAGTGGTGGTGGTGGTGGTGGTGGGGCTGTTAGTGGTTGTGGTGGTTATGATGGTGGAGATGGTCATGCTCATCTATGGTGGTGGTCGTCATGATGGTGGTTGTCATATCGTGGTGGTGGTGGTGGTGGGGATATTAATGGTTGTGGTGGATATGATGATGGTGGTGGTGGTGGTCGTCGTTGGGATGGTGGTTGTCGTGTCATGCTGCTGGTGGTGGTGGTGTTAGCGGTGGTGGTGTCAGACGTGGTGGATATGATGGTGGTGGTGGTCGTCGTCGTCGTTGGGATGGTTGTCATGTCATGTCATGCTGCTGCTGCTGCTGGTGGTGGTGGGGGGGGGGGTGTTAGCGGTGGTGGTGTCAGACGTGGTGGATATGATGGTGGTGGTGGTCGTCATCATTGGGATGGTGGTTGTCATGTCATGCTGCTGCTGGTGGTGGTGGTGTTAGCGGTGGTGGTGTCAGACGTGGTGGATATGATGGTGGTGGTGGTGGTGTTAGCGGTGGTGGTGTCAGACGTGGTGGATATGATGGTGGTGGTGTCAGACGTGGTGGATATGATGGTGGTTGAGGTATCGAGGTATCTCTGGAGCCCAATGGCTTCTGATTTGAAATGTAGGTTGAATATCAACAGCTCACGAGAGAATATCACTTAGTTTGTCTTGTCTCCCCCTTAAGGGAAACTGAAGTGTCACAAAAGTGTTATATTATTCTATCACTGTAAGGTTGGCACATACTGTGTGACATACTGACAATCTCTGAAGTTTTCTGTCTGAAGGAATACCACTATTACTTAAATTTTATTTTAAGACTTAAGTCAGTATTTTTTTTTCTTTTTATTCCGTTTTATATATTTTTGAACAATCATAGACATATTTAAAGTTTACTATACAAAATATTGGCAAGAATTTTCAATCATTTTTGACAAATTACTTACTGGGTCATTCATAAAGAAATTCATTTTTCATATGTTTTATTATATTATTTAGTTTATATTCTTTCTTATCTTATAAACATTATTTGACTGGCAAGTAATAAATCTATCTTTTGCTGTATAGAATTATTCAAGCTATATATATGTATATATAAATATATATATATATAAATATATATATATATATATTTATATATATATATATTTATATATATTTATATATATATATATATATTTATAATATATATATATTTATATATATTTATATATATATTTATATATATATATTTATATATATATTTATATATATATTTATATATATTTATATATTTATATATATTTATATATTTATATATATTTATTTATATATATATATATATATATATTATATATATAGTCCCACCCTTGCAAGCAGGGAAAAGTGGATGTAAAATGATGATGATATATTTATATATTTATTTATATATATATATATTTATTTATATATTTATATATATTTATATATATATATATATTTATATATTTATATATATATATGCTTGAATTATTTTGAAAAATGAAAAAAACATTTATGTAGCCCTCCTCTCCTGCCAATTCCCCCAAAATAGTGTATTTAAAATATATGGTATACTTTAATCGAATATATAAATGCAACATATCTTTAAAATCATTGAAACCTGACTAGTTCTGTTGTTGGCTATAGTGTCCAATTTTCTGTGGCATCAAATCAGTCATTATTTATTGTTAAATTTTTTTCGAAAAATAAATAATCATATATTACAATTGAAAGAAACATCTGTCAAAATGTCTATGGAATGATTGAAGATATTTCAAGCAGGATATACCAAGATTCCTGTGATTCTTCTCTCTCTCTCTCTCTCTCCCCCTTTCTCTCTCTCTCTCTCTCTCTCTCTCTCCTCTCTCTCTCTCTCTCTCTCTCTCTCTCTCTCTCTCTCTCTCTCTCTCTCTCTCTCTCTCTCTCTCTCTCTCTCTCTCTCTCCCCTCTCTCTCTTTCTCTCCCTCTCTCTCTCTCTCTCATCTTTGCCTTCTCACTTGCATTGTAATAATTAGTTCGTCTTTTTGTTGGTTATACTTGTATACATACATATATATATATATACAGGGATAGAGAGAGAGAGAAAAGCATATGTACATATACTTATATACACACACACACACAGATATATATGTATATGCATACATACATACACACATAACGCAAGTAGGTAGTAACTATATGGTTGTATCAAACATGCATAAACATGTATATATATATATATATATACACATGTATATACATATGTGTATGTATATATACATTCATACATATATATATATACATACATATATATATATGTGTGTATATATATATATATATATATATATATATACACATACATATATATATGTGTGTGTGTGTATATATATATATTCTGTGGCAATTCCCATTAAGTCAGAAACATGAGGCCTGACCATCTGTTTACTTATTTTTGTTCATTAACTCTTGAGAACTTTCTCAGACAGACCTTTCATTGTATTTTCATCTTTTATTGTTGCTGTTGTGTTATCATCATCATCATCATCATCATCACTATCATTATTATTGCTCATTATTATTTTTATCTTGTTTTGTTTAAACAAAATAAGATTTTATTATTTTTATCAGCTACTGATCCTAGAATGCAAATTTTACACATGAAATTGATGTTAACTTTACACTGTTCCAATTTTTTTTTTTTATATATAATATAGAATTTTATCATATTTATTTATTATATTTATTATCAATTTATTTTTGTCTTCTTCTTCACACGAAACCCCTAACAATGCACAACGTTCTTGAATATAGAAATGAAATTACCCAAAAGTGTAAAGCTTCTTACATCTGTAGTGTTCCAATGTGCACATCATGCAAAATAGAATACAGAAGATGTTTTCAAAAATAAAGTTAATTTAGAAATGTCTTCAATTTATTAACATTATTATTATTATTATTGTTATTTAAATTAGAACACATTATTATTATTAGTGTTGTTACTTATGATTTTGTTAATATTTTATTATTTAATTTTTTTCTTTTTTTGTTTGGATGGGGAGCAATATTAAAAAATAGTTAGAAACCCTACTTTTAAAATTCTTTGCAGCTATCTTTGACTGCTTTAACCCTTTTGTTACCATATTTCTAATGCAAATCATTGTCGATGTTTTTCAAATAAATTTTCAAATAAATAAGAATTCAGAGGTATTTTGTAAAATAGATTTTTTAAAATAAACTGGTTGAAACATAACTTTACAAACATTCTTACATAAAATTATTATAGAAGGTTTTTATGTGCTAGTATTATGATAAAATACACCCAGTATATTCTGGATAGTGTTTTGATAGTGACAGGATAAAACGCAGCCAGTACACTAGATTGCTGTCACAATAAAATGTAAAACCAGTATACAGTGTAAAGCGATTAGCATTAGGAAGGGCATAAAGCCATAGAAAACAAGCCAAATATGGAAAATAGAGACATGGGTCTCTGCTGTCTTGTCTTAGATGGTGACAATCTGTCCAACCCATGTCAAGTTGGAAAACATGTAAGATGATGATGTGTGTATCTATGTAATTGTAACTCCTGATGGAGTCATAGAGGTGTCATCCAGGTGTGAACATAGCAGATTTCTTCCAGAGAGTGAGAGAAAATGAAAAAAAAGATATAGAGGAAGAATCGACCCCAGTACTGGACTGGTACTTTTTTTTTAATCAACCTCAAAAGGATGAAAAGCAAAGATAACCTTGGTAGAATTTGAACTCAGAGAGCCAGAAGGAATACCCCAAAACATTCTACAACTCTGTCAATTCAATGCATGATGATGATGATGATAGACATTTAAGGAAAAGTTTTTTTTTTGTCATAGAATCAGGGATTAACCACAACCAGATTTGTCATGTCAAGGAAATACAAAATAGATAAAAACGTGTTGTTCATTAATTTTGCTGTCTGACTTTTATTTTATAATTAGCTAGGCATAGACATAGCTATCTGGTTAAGATGTTTGCTTCAGAACCACATGCTTTCTGGTTGAGTCCCAATATATGGCATATTTTGGACAAATGTTTTCTGCTACAGCTCTGGGCAAACCTATGCCCTGTGAATGAAATTTGGTTGACAGAAACATTGGAAAGAAGCCTGTCATGTACACACATTTATATATATAAGACCCTCTTCCTGCTATTTCAAGCAATGAACTAATATATTTCTTCCATGTACTATGCTGCTGTTTTATTATTTTTGTTATTACTTTTACGCATATATATATATATATATATATAACGAAGGAAATGTGGTAAGGAACCAGGTGGACCATAACGCACCAAAGTACTCAATACTTAGGGTAGTAGAGTGGGTAATAGGAATGAGTAGAACCCCCGACGGCTGAGCTCAAGCCGTTTCGACGGCTAATTCTGAGTCCAGAATTAGCCATCGAAACGGCTTGAGCTCAGCCGTCGGGGTCCTACTTGTTCCTATATATATATATATATATATAAATGTGTATGTGTTGGTTGGTGGCTACAAATGCTATTGACACAATTTATAAAAGCCAGTGGTGTCATTTGTTTTTTACCCTCCATAAACAATATGTCCTACAATGTAGCAATGTGACAAATGTCAGCAGTATATATACTATACTTGAAACAAGGCAGGATTTAGTCAGAGGAAGGGCATCCAGCCATAGATAATCTGATTACAAAATCTGTCCAACCTATTTCAGTATGGAAGAAGTGAATATAAAAATGATGAAAATGATGATTCAGCTGCTTATTGCAAGTGGCTTTGTAAAGGATGTACAAACTTATTTTAAGATTCAACTTTATGCTAATACTGTTGTAAGTTTAGATACAAAAATTATATTTTAGTAGATTTTGAAATTATATTATCAGTATATAAAAAAAAAACATTGAAATTATGCTGATTTGATCTAAAGCACTTTTGTTGTTCTATAATTCTGGAATATTTCTGTGACGTCTCATTTGGATAAAATTAAAATACATCTTATTTTGACATCTGTATGCATAATTTTATCTTTCTCCAATTCTAATTGTAGAGATAGTGTTTGAATACTGAGGTTAAGTTCATGTGTTCAAACCTTGTTACTTCCATTGTATTGTTCTCCATATTATATTCTGTTTATCTTAGCCATCCTTGGTATATAATAAGAACCACTTCATTACAAGATAATAAAATGTTAAATCCAGGTCATTCAGTTGAAAAGGAGGTGTGGCAGGGGAAATATTCAAAACCACCCACTCATGCTAACATGAATTTTAAATAAAGAAATATAATTTTCCCAGAAAAGTTACAATAAGCATCATCATGATCATATGTCAATCCAACACCCTATTGACTAGTTTTGACTTAGTACCAGGCACAGTTTTGTGTGGGTGGGAGAGATAGTGCCAAGGTAGGTTATGTCAAGTTGAACAGCAACATTTAATCCTCAAATCACACCTTACTATTTTAAATAAGTAAAGGACATGGACACACAATATAATGTTATGCTACAAGAAGCATTTAAGGTCATTTCCCGTGCTAAAGCAAAGGCTTAGCTTTACTGGTGTCTTTTTCAGACAAGGTTTTTCAGCTAGATGCCCATCCTAGTGCCAACTCTTTTAGTTCCTTCTTACAACATACAGGGATATGATGTATCTATTTCAAACCAGATAGATGCACACAGCATATATTGTAGTAGTCCTACATATCTCCTAAAAAGACAAGATAGTCATGACTAGAATGACTTTGATATCAGGTCTTCTGGTTCAGGATTGATTTAAGGCTAAACAACAAGTATAGCATCATAATAACTGGAATCATATGATCAACTATCTATATTTTATTGTGACAGAAATCAGATAACTATGCTATAAAATACTACTTATGATACCATTGACATAATTTCCAGGGGTTGAACTTGGCATTCTGACTTTCACATCCTCACATTTTTAACATTGTTAGTAAAATACCAGCTATAGATTTATGTGCATTACTTTTAGATGTGTTGTCAAGGAGATCTTTCTTATTTTCATAGTTACTTTCTTTTATTCTTAACATACATTTTCAAGTGTCAAACATTATGATATTATAAATATTGTTATATATATAATATATTTATGTGAACATGAATAAATTATATATATATATGTATGTGTGTGTGTGTGTGAATTTCATATATTTAAAGATATATGGTATGTTTATATATATCTATATATATATATATATATATATATATATATATATATTATATATTCTTTTCATGATATTGTTATATGTGTATATATGTATGTAAACATAAATAAATTATATATATATATATGTATGTATGGATGTATATACATTTGTCTTCTTTTCTTGTTTTGCAGTATAAATGAATAAATGAATCAGATATAAACAAACAAACAAATTTCAAAATTTATTGTCACTAATTATTATTGTAAACACTGTTGCCGTCATTATTGTAAATTTGTATGTTAATGTCATTCCTGCAATTAATGAAAATTACTATATACTTACCAATTAATCACAGATAATTTGTCACATTGTAGTAAATTAAATAGACTGCACCAGACTCCACCTGCTTTTTAAAGTGTATATATTTAACAGAGAGTGCACTTGCTGTCATCATCAGCAGGTGGTCTTCCTCTGATGACGATAATAATGGTCAATCTACTAACCTTAATTTGAATTTTCTTTCATAAACAATAGATTTATTTACAGTCGCTCCACATTTAACGGCTTATTATTCGCAAAGCAAATTACTCGGAAAATGAACTCTTCACTTTCCAACCTGGCTCCTTTCCAAAGATCTTGGTCACAAAATATCTTCAGATATTGTTTTAATATTATGTAATGTGTGATAGACATGGGAGTATAAAAGAGTTACCAAGTATCAGTTTTATATTAAAGGAATTATTTCATAGGTTCATCATTGTTTAAAGTTTGTTTTAACATGCTAGAAATTTATAAAGGTCTTGTAGAAACACTATCATAACTGTAAATTTGTAAATTTGCTTCATCATCATCATCATCATCATCATTTTACGTCCGCTTTTCCCTGCATTTTAATTCATAACCCTGAAAATATCACTATCACACCAATATATATATATATATATATATATACATACAGGTAAAATTCCATTATTACTAAATTTTTCAGTATAACAACATTTTTTTCAATCCCCGGCCACACGCTCGATGTGATAGGTCAATCTCGTTATAAAGTATTTTTCGTTGCAACAAAATTTTTTTCATACCCCGTGAATTTCATTACAACTGAATTTCACCATATGTACATATATATATATATATATATATACACAGTGGAATTGAACATGGGATCCATGATTACAAAGTGAACTTCTTAACCACTCAGCCATATCTATTAAAGTATTATAGTGGTTTGTTGGATGAGGTTTTAGACATTAAAAAAAACAACAACGCAAATTTGATTTCACTTAACAAAGGAAATGCCACGTTGTTTGGTTAGTTGAAGAAATTCAGATGTAATTAGATATCTGAGAGTAAACCACTAACTTGTACATTTTCACATGGCTAAGTTAATCTTTTTGTTACCATATTTGTAATGAAAATAATCAAAAATTCCAAAGGTAGGCAGAAAATTAGCAGAGTCATTAGTCCAGATTACATATCTTGGTATTTATTCCAGCTTTCTGCACTGAATTAAATTCCTGCCGAGGTGAATGTTGGCTTTCAATATTTTGAGGTTGATGAAATATTGGTCCAGTGGAATAAGGGCCATAGCTTAGAATAACTCGGGGTTGGTTTCAGGAAGGGTATCTGGCTGTAGAATACTGCCTCAAAATATTCCGTGGCAATATGGAAAAGACAGATGTAAAAACGATGATGATGATGATGATGATGCTTTTCTTAAGGAGGCTGAAGCCAAGACCTTACTTATTCTGTACAAGTAATGATGGTTCTGTTTACAAGAATCAATGTTATTTTGTTATCTTTTTTTTTATTTTGGGTATCATAGCAGGAAATTATACATGATAGGAACCCTATAGATCCATCCAGTCCGTGCAATCCTTAAGAAATAAATGAAAAGAAAATCTTAAAACCTACTCACACAAACATATCCCCTCACACTCTCACACACAATCTTCCCACCCTGCAAGAAAAAAAAAATTGGCGTTAAACTAACGATGATTACGCAAAAAATCAAAAAGAAAAGTAAAGAAAATATTAACAAAAAATATAAAAATAATAATAACAACCCCTTAAAAATTGTCAGTTGTAGATTTGCTTTTCTTATTAAACCTTTATGCTTCATAAAACTAACCTGCTACATGCTTCACCAACTTCTACAGTTTTCTAAATAGGGCCTTCCTTTCTTATTTTTGTCCCCTTTTTCTCCTTTAAAAAAAAAAAAATTTTTTTTTTTCAGCTTTGTCAGCAAGCAAAGCCAACCTTCCAACCTCCCTCCCTGACAAGATAAGAACATTAGACCTATGACATCTCCTCAGAGAAGATGTCACTTTTAGCAGTGCAAGGCTTCCGTTTTTTGTCATCCACCTCTATCTACACCCATCCATTGCTCTATTTTCAGTACTTACATGACATATGGACACACTAAAGGCTCTACCGACTTTATAGAAGTTTAATCTAGCTGCTAATTGATATTTTATTCAGATCATGTCCATCACCTTTCATGGTTATTAATAGTTCTTTGTTTATTTGTTTGTTGTTGTTATTTTATTTTTTGGTTGAGAGGATGGGGGAGGGGGTTGTCCTATTTACTTCTGTTTCATTATTATTATTATTATTATTATTGTTGTTTTGTGGGGGTTTTTTTCTTCTTCTTGTCCATTGTGGCATGTGATAATACTGAAAAGAAGGGAAAAAATGTTTTAAAATCCGATTATGGCAAGAAAATATAGAACAAAGAAGTAAATAATGATAATACTTTACATATTCCCTTTTGCTTTTATTCACCTCAAATCTATAATATATACACATATACACAAACAGACACACACACACATGTGCATATATACACACACACACATATGTATATGTATATATATATATATACACACACATGCATATATATATAGTGTCAAGAGGTTCCATAAAATAGGTAAAGGCAAAAGAGTACTCTGTTATATCATAATTTCTCAATACAGTTGAGAAATTATTTATAATAATAATAATTGTATATATATATATACATGGAGGCACATTGCCTTGCAATCGAAAGGTTGTGAGTTCAATTGTCAGACCGGGTGATGTGTTGTTTCCCTGAGCAAGACACTTTATTTCACATTGCTCCAGTTTACTCAGCTGTAGAAATGAGATGATAGGGACTGGGGTCCCTATCATTCCACTGCAAAGTGGTCGTGGAGGTGCCATGGCAAAAAAGCACCCAGCACTCACTGTAAATGAGGTTGGTGTAGAAATCAAGCCAGAGTCAGTTCCCGTCCCACCCTTGCAAGCAGGGAAAAAGCGGACGTAAAATGAAATGAAATGAAATGATGACATATATAAAAAGGCTCCCAGTCCACACTGTAAATGTGGTTGATGTTAGGAAGGGCATTCAGCTGTAAAAAAACCCTGCCAGTGGCACTTCCGTACGAGCGAGACACGGTCTCCACACCATTCCTGCATCAAATGGAACCGTCTAACCCATGCTAGGGTGGAAGATGGACGTTAAATGATGATGATGATGATATATACGTAGATATATATGTAGATATAATGCGCACCTATGCCTATCAAGTTATATACACACAGATGTACACATAGACACACAGATAGAAAAATATGTATGCTTATATGCATATATTGCTTTTACTTTCTAATTTTACGTGTTTTTGTTGATTTTAATATCATTTTTATTCATTAATTTTGCAGCTTAGGTATGTCAGTGTCAGAATAATGAAGCTCACTAACTGCTTAAATTAATACATAAAATATTTTATATAGTTTATAATTCTTAATAGGTTATATTAGTGACTTCAATGTTAAGTGAGAATAACAGAATAAAATTGAAAGTGATTTGCAGTACGCATTTTGAGGTTGGTCATACACACACATACACACACACATACACACACACATATATATAGTAATAATAATAAATGTAAAGACTAAAATCCAAAGAAGGCTCGACAAGGATAAATATATATCAAATATATAAGAACCCTAGAGCAAATATTTATTAATATTTCAGAAGATCCTGTTAAGGGTGAAAGCAGCGATTCTTTGCTTAAACTTTAATATGTTATTTATATATATAGGAACGAGTGGACTAAATTTAGTCCAGAATTAGTCGTCGAAACAGCTTGAGCTCAGCCGTCGAAACAGCTTGAGCTCAGCCGTCGGGGTCCTACTCGTTCCTATTACCCACTCTACTACCCTAAGTATTGAGTACTTTGGTGTGTTATGGTCCACCTGGTTCCTTAC